>JASCZI010241657.1:483856-498308 GCA_036250425.1 Stylosanthes scabra
TCTATCAGAATTCAGAAGTGCAACTCAGAAATGATGATGAGTTGTTTCCAAAGGATCTGATTTTTCTGGTTGCTTTGTATTGTATTGGTCTTAAAAGAGTTAGATGGCTGTTTATGCATGAAAGTGTATTGAAATAGAAGCTTCTCTTTTCAGAAACAATAATTAAATATTAATTTCGTCCATGACATCATTTATGTTTATTTTTGGTTATCAAGAAAACTTTTGTGTTCTTAGCTATTTTCACAGTCTTGTGTTTTCTATGGAACATGACAATAACATATCCCCTCCTCCTTTTCTTTTTGTATTAAATTGAAAAAAAAAAAGAATTCACATGCTTAAGCCTTACCCGTTACATTGCATGTGATATATCCCTCCACTTTCTTTCTTTCTTTTTTTTTAAGTTTAACACAAAAAAATAATAGAGAAAATAACCTAAAAGGGAAGTGGTTAGAGAGTTAGAGTAATCCATAGGAGAAGACATTTTGTTTGGCCCTTGAAAGGGAAGTTATATATTTATATATATAACCGTCAACAGTTTGGGTGTTTCTTGTAATCCTGAAATCTTTGGGGTGTTTCTAAGAAATGTTTTTGATGATGAGAATTAAGAAGGGAGGTAAGGTAAGAAAACTTAGAATCCAGACAAAAAAGGAACAAGTAAGAAAGATGGTTCGTTACGTTGGGTTCGAATTTTGAGTTAAATAAAAGGGTGCAGTAATCATATCGTAGAAGATAGGGTTCATAAGCTTAGGTTATCTATCCAGCTAGGGGCCTAGGGCCTGGGAGTTAGGACACTCCACAACGTAAGGTTTGTCGCTATGGCTATGTGAGGTATCAGGTATATCCGTATATGAGAATCAAAGCGTTTTTTCTTCTTTCTTTCTTTTTTTCTATTGAAGTCTGTAAATATTTTAGTTATTGGGTTAATGGTTAACTTATTATTTGAAGGATGGATCAATAGTGAAATTTTGTCTTAAAATGTTTTATCAATCGGATTAATTTTTAAAAGATTAAAAATTAATTATATTCGTCCTTCTATCATTTCAAATTATTAATAATTATCCATATAGAATATCAGCACCCAAAATACTACGTTATGTTAGTTTTTGTAGGAATTATTTTAGCAAAAATAACCTTGTTTTATATGATAGTCTAAAAGTCGAAAAATTATCTTGATTATTTAGGTAAAATGATTTTTTTTCTCAAATAACTCTTATAATTAAGACGACATCGTTTGTAAGATTAATTCACGTTTTATGTAAACAATTACTAATAAAAACTATTGAAAACTATTAATGGAGTGAAAAAAGACGAATATAATTTATTTTTAATCTTTTAAAAATTAATTTAATTAATAAAATCTTTTAAAAAAAATTAAAGACGAATTTAATATAAATAATCTTTCTAGAAGTAATCTGATTATTAACACTCCTTTATATATGAAATAATAATATTATATATACACACATTCACATATATATTCATATAAAAAAATAATTCTTATATTATTTTTTGTGATTCAAATTTTTTATACTAAATTTCATTACTTTTATATTAGACTTCATTATTTCTTTATTTGATATATGAATTTATTATGTGTAAAATACATATAGATGAATACATGGATATTCATACACATAAATTTATTCAATATGAAAATATTTGAACCAAAACAAATTTTCATATTTCTTCTCATCTTATAGTAGTTACGAAAACGACAAAATATCTGTTGGTAACAAATTCTAACAAATCCTCATCAACAAAAACAACACAAGAAAATGAGCATCGCTCGCAATTTATTATTGCACAAAAGGAAATACATAGCTTTCTAAAACTGTTTCTATAAGAATGAAATACATGCTAATTAGAGCACAACAATATTAAAATCTTTGAGAGAAAGTCAAAAGAACCTGCTATTTACTAACCAGTTTTTGTGCCAAAAGCACACGACCAATTCTTCTTCCTCCTCCTTGCTTCCTAAGTATCCATCACTTTATTAAATTATAGTTTTCTTTGTGTCGAAAACCTTTCATCTTCATTTAAATTAAGACTTTGACTATACTACTGAAAGTCCTACAACAATTTCAACAGATAGCAGCCGACGCTGATTTTTACGACAATTTTTATAATATATTATTAAGTTTTTGAAATTTAGCAGCGGTTTATATTACAACCGTCGCGAAATATTGAGCTAGTGAGAATTTAGCGACGAATTTTGCTAAAATCGCCACAAAAATGAATTTTATAAAAAAAATTAAATTTATTTATATATTCATACATGTTAATAATTTTTTTTAATATGTTTGAAAGTAATATATTTTTTAACAATTTTAAGATAATTTTTATGATAAAAATGATAAATCAAAATTAGTATATGTTTTGAATTTGTTGTGCAATTTTAAAATATATTAAAGAAATGTAATTAATTATATAAAATTATTATAAAAAAATTTACATGTTAAAAATAATATTTTATATCACTTCGATGTAATTAATTAAAAAGTGATGATATCAAATTTTTAAAGTTCACAGAGTATTTTTTATAAATAATTAAAAATATATTTTTTTGGTGAATATAAATGGTAGTAGAATAGTAGGTTATTATATTAGGATCTAAAACTAATTTATTATTTTAATAAATTGTGAGGTGAGGATTATTTTATATTCATATATGATATATCTTCGTGGTTACTCGTTAGGTTGATGGATATACTGCGATTGCATTTGAAGACAAAGTTGGTTTCGTTTTTGGGTCCACAAATGACGAATATCTAAAATCACGATCTACCTAAACATGATGATAATCTATCACACATACAGCACATATACACATACATTCATTCTTAGGGGTAACCCTCAATGTTAGTTGCATGTGACAATTAGGGAGTATTATACCCTCTCTGAAAACAAAATGAGCTCCAATAAAAACCTGGATTTATGGGGATCGATGGTGACGAAACTTTCACATCCATAGAATTGCAGAATCATTGGTACGTACGTGGATGGCGATTTCAAATGAAGCTTAGAATATTAAGTGGATATATCATCTATATCTATCTATCTATATATATGCTTTTAATTTACTTGACTTTAAAGCTGGTTATTATTATAGATGTATATCAATGCGTGTGTGGTGAGTGGAAGACTAATTAATATAGTAGTGATTAGTCAATATATCTATATGAGTAGTGAAGTGCATTATTCAATTGGGTCCAATTTCAATGCATCATGCGTGTATATGCAGTCACTAGAAGGCAGAAGCTACCAAATTGGATGGAACAGAAATCAATTCATCAATCAATACAGTATAAATATAAATATATATATATATATACTCATCATCACCAACAGCAAGCATCGGTTACAAAGCATATATATATAGTTATAGGTACACCATACCATACCATAAATAATTATGTATTCACAATCCTTATTATCTAATTAAGTCCACCTTTTGAAGAATGGAAACAAAATTGTGTTTCAAGTTAATTCGCTAGTTTTATGAATATTATAGTGAAGCAAATGATAAGTAATTCAAAGTGTTATATTACTGCATAATAGTAAAATTCTATTAGACCTAATATATATGGTTAAAAAGTCTTAATAATTATCGTATCAAGCAATAATTATTGACTTTCAAAAGTATGATTCAAAAAGTACCAAAGCAGCAAATTTACACTGAATGGATTCATGAGAGGCACACTATGATCCTTAATAAATTAATCAACAATGATAGGTAACTAAAAAAAAATCAGCAAATATCAAATATCAGCCAATAATTTATATTGGATGTTCTATTCTTTTAGATTTTGGATATTCTGTTTATATATTTCGGATGTTCTATTTCTTTTATTGATTGTTGATTGTTTTAGGTTTTGGATGTTCTATTTCTTATATTTGTGGACGTTCTATAAATAATAATTATAAATATTTTATTTTTTATTGACTGATTTATTAATTAAAAAAATATTAGTTACATATCCTTTTCCTTAATTAATCACCAACCGGTCATGAAAAGGAGATTGTCATTAGTGTGATCAAGTTTGGATTGATTAAGCGAACAATTATTCAACATATATATGGTAATTATATGATACTTATTATTGATTGTTGGAGACTGGTCCATCTTGTACTTATGAGACACAAAAGTTGGAACCATAAAGATGTATATACTTTGATGCTATAGTTTATAATGATGATGATTGTTTGCATATAGAAACATGCATCATTATTGCAGGTTATTTTGGTCCCATTCAACATTTTCAAGTAGATTATTGAACCTTAATCCGCTTTTCTCATTATGATTTCCACTTTTGAACCTTACAATAATATATTCTATATATATATAGAGATTTTGGTTTTTTACTGTAAAGCAAGCAATTGTTAAATGATGAAAGTGGAATATTTGTTGTCAGAAGAAGAAGAATATGTAAAATCAAATTTACTTTCATGTGATGCCAAGCCAAGATACATAGTCATGCCACGAAATAATTGACAAATTTTGTGGATTATTCTTTCCTTTTACATCAAGAGTTCTTAACTTCTTCGCTAAAGCAAATATTATTATTGCATCACAACTCACAATTTGAGATATGTGTATATATATACAAAAAATAGTAGTTATAATGTGCTTAAACAAGTGTCAAGTGTCGGGGTTGGAATTCCGCCTTGTACATTTAGTAACACAATAGCTTGTGAAAATTCTTAAATGAAGCTCAGATCCACGAAAAATTAGTTAGCGACCTGTCGAGTTGGAGAGTACATTGAAAACAAAAAAGTAGTAGTTATGAATTCATCATAGTAACTTATATTTTCACAAAGAGTCATAACTTATATTTTCAATATATATAAGGTGACTACAACAATAATAAGATACACGTCTTTACTAAATTAAGGTATAGAATAGACCATTTTTTAACTTTTAAGATATATTTTGCTTCAATAATTATATATATGATGTGATGAAGAGAAAGACAATGGTGAAAGCAATAAAGTGATTAAAAGAGTGGTGGAATGATGAGATTGCATTTGGACACACGTGACATGAGAGACAACAGAAGGTGCTCACGTGAACCTGGAATTGACCTCATGTCTTCACAGTTCACACCCTCTTGTTATTTTGCTAGCATCAATAATCAATAATGTTAATGGAGGCATATCCTTGAACTATTGAATTTATGAGACATAAACTCTCTCTCAAGTCTCAACACTAGCTAATTATAATATTCGGATTTCGGTGTACTAATGCTCAATAATTAAGGATCACATCTTATACAGAGGAAGAAGAAGAAGAGGAGGTGTAAAAGCCTCATATATCCTGCTTTTTTCTTTGGACTGAAAAGCCTCATATATCCTTTGACTAGATGGCTTTTTTTTTTCAGTTTTGTTTTGGTATTCATTGTTTTTGTGGGGCATAACTAGGTTGGGTTATACAGTATTAGATAGTTTTCATCTTGGGCTATCTTCATTGTTAAGCTTCCTTGAAGTCAGGCCCATTTACTTCATTTGTCTATAAAAAAGCCTAAGAAGAAAAACTTAAATAATTGGAAATTTCATGTCCAAACAAATAAGAATAATTGGAAATTTGATTTTTTTTTAATTATTCAGTAAGTTTTTATAATTTCATTAAATTTTTAATTATATTTCTATATTTTTTTAAAATAAATTTTTATATTATTTTTAAATTTGTAATTAGGTCTTATTAATAATAAATGTTAAAAGAAAACATTTATAAAATACGAATTTTCTATTATTTTCGTATCTTACACTTTATGTAAGGCTTATACTCACATAAATATATTTTTCATTTACCTTTTTCATCATTCGAAAAAAATTTCAACTTACATGAATTAAATCCGCATATCTTTAGGAAATCTAAAGTATGTTAAAGAATAAGAAAAATGTTTATTTTATCATTCTAAAATAGAGAGAAATATCATATTTAGCGAGTTAATAATTAATTTTTGTGATATCTTCAATTTAAAAATAAAATTTTTCGTTAATTCTAACGTTTTCGTCACGATAGGGACCTAATTACAAAATTTAAAATAATATAAGGACCTACTTGAAAGATAAAAACGTATAAAGATCTAATTAAAAATTTTATGAATAATAGATTAATTTAGCCTTATTTTTTCAATATACAAAAGTTCAGTTATCATGTTTTTTGTTTTATTTTAGTTATCATATAATTGCGACAATACAAAATAAAAAGATACAATAATGAGATTAACTCATTCTCCCTTTGGGTTTTACTTGTTATATTATTATTATTATAAAAAAAATATTTATCTAATATTCTATTAGAAATGCCTTTGGTGAAGACATCAATGTGTCTTCTAGTGAATATATTGAATTTTAATCATTGATTTGTGCTATTAAAATCTGATGTATAATTAATATTATCATTATGAAAGAGATAAATTTCTAAATATGACAATATCCTCACTGAAAGACACTTAAATGTCTTCATAATTGAATTTTTTTATTCTATTTTATCCTAAATTTACTATCTCTTTTTTCACTTTTAAATCTTAAGATGAAAATTCCATAATTCTCAACTTTTTGTCTCCACTTTCTCTTGCTTTTCGCGATATTATCTTATGTTTTTATTCTGAAAGTAGTTTGCAAAGTAGAATAATAAGCATTTAATTATTAATTAGCATTTAGCAATGACTAAAAATAATGCTGTAAGTGACATATAAGTCAAAGAGCAAAGTTAGTCGGTTGCAAAGATAATATAATGAAATCGGCGCTGGTGAATTATTGTTAGGATAATAACATGTGTATCATGCAATCCCAAATTATAATCAATACAATCAAAAGCTTAAGTGTGAGATTCAAGTGTCAAATGTGGTGAGGAAAAGTCAGAAATCATCACAATGATAAGATTAAAGCTTAATGGGATACATCAAACTCAAAAGTTAAATCAAACAAAGATTCATGCTTTTCCAGGATCCAATAGTACCAATTTTGATGAACCAAGGTGTGCCTTGTTACTTGTTAGAGGCATTAACGTAACGTGTGAGGTACAAACTAACAATTAACTGAACCCTTAAACTACGGATTTGCAATTATTTCCATTGTGCCCCTGTTAAGCTTCTGTGTGTTTAATAATAATAATAATAATAAATGCGAAGGATGTTAATTATTGGCGTGAGTTGTTTAAGGTTTAAACGAATAAGTGAGTTGATCCGACCAATCCAATTGAAACTGCTTAGTTAGTAGTATCTGAATCAAGGTTGTCAAACTTAGAAATTTCCCTATTATTATATAAAAAATTTACTTAAATATCATTATAAAAAAATTAAAAATTTTACCGCAAAGCACACGATAGACTGTACTATTTTTAATTTTATCTTTAAACCACATTTTTAAACGACAATAGTAGGCTAATGACAACAGATAATATAGTAAAGGAAATAGGCGAGAGAGTGGAAATGCATACATGAAATTGAGGATGTGATGTTTTGGGTAATGAAAATCATATCATAAATTTTTTTTTAAGGTAAAAAAAAAAACACTAATTTGGTTTAAAACAGGAAGAAAAATAGTTAAAAAAAAAAAAAGAAAAATAAACTCCTTAACTCAAATAAATTCGAAAGTTTGATCGAGTTTATCTAAGTCTAATAAGTCTACTCAAATTACTGAAAATTGAATTTTAGATTTAATCAACTCATATCTGCTGCATAGACTCGTAAACTCCAAATTTTTATGAGCTAACTTGAGAGTTTGACAATCGAATTGATAATAAGAATACGGTTTTGCTAGATGTACACATAAATACATTGAAACACATAAATATTTCTCACTTGAGAGAGTGATTAATTAGAATATATTTGTATGTTTTATGTGTACACCAATATTAACCAATATTAATTGATAATCATAATAGAAGTTTTTTTCTATAGATAGTAACTAAAGTAATAGTATTGGAAAGCTTTTCGGTATACCTCAAAAAGTGAGGTATATCGTATTCCATCACCTTTTAACCGTTGATCTTGATTGATTTTAATTATAAAATTAATATATAATAAAGATTAACGGTTAAAAAGTAAAAGAATACGGTATACCTCACTTTTTGAGGTATACCGAAACACCTTCCAATAGTATTAACTATTAAGGAAAGAAGGCCGTGAATATCCGCAAATCTTTGTCTGGACCCACCCAACATGAAGCTTCGCTGCTCCACTACGTTAATTATGTTCTTCAATTTCACCTTGTTATCTCCAGACTCCAACAAGGGGAGCCTTTTATACTTTGTACTCTTAATTAATCTCACTTGTTACTTATTAGTTACGTTGTTTCCTATATACTTGTAGTCAAACACAACAATCCTTCTATTCATTCATTCACTCCTTTGCTTCCATAACCTTAGCTTTGCTATTGCCGCCAAATTTTTTGGTTTGATTATCTCCAACAACAACATGGAAATGGAATCATCACAGCCACAATCTCTAGGATCAGTTCTAGTCAAGGAATTGGAGAAATCAGACACTCCACCTTCAAGTACTGTGAGCCATAAGAGCCAGGAGGAGCCTAAAGAGCATGCCATCACTTCTCCACTTGTTCAAAGTAAGTCTCTCATCCTATTAGGCAAATTTTGTTTTAGATTAAAAATATTTTATAATTTATATATTTGTACATGTATCTTAATTTATTTACTTTTAATGAACCACTCCAATAGACAAATTACTTGAAATAGTTGTTCACATCACAAATCTGCATATACTATATTAGTGTTTATTTCAACCCTGACATGTTCTTTTCCATGCAGAGGTTGAAGATTCTGCTGGCAACAAGGGTACAGTGGATTCAGTTGACAGAGGTCATTAACTAAATATATGTAATAAATTTTTAAATATTTAATCGTTCGGTATCATTTTCATGTTGTTTGATCAGATGCTGAGCTTGCAAGAGTAGTTTCGGAGAAAAGATTGGCTTTAATTAAAGCATGGGAAGAAAGTGAGAAGACCAAAGCAGAGAATAGGCAAGTTCCATCTCATGCTTTATTATGTCTAGCCTTATTGCATAGGAAGCGAATGAGGTATACTCGATAATTTGATAATTATATATATATTTTATAATTAAAATAAATTAAGATCAACGACTAAAAATACAGAAACACCAAATTCTCGATAACACTTCATCCATTTCCTATTAGATATTCAAAAGAAATTTTGGGAATGATCTTATTATAAGCTTGTTTGTTGCTAGTCAAAATCTAAGATACCCTTATATCAATTTATGAGTTATCCTACTTTTAGGGAAAACAATGCTAAATAGTAATTTTATATATGAACTTATTTTCAGATATCTTCAGCTAAATTTCATCCAGACATTAGAATTTGGGCAACATTTTAAACGTATTGCGTTGAACTTGGTACATCATGTGCTAAGATAATTCACAAACACAAATTTGAATCACACATAACATATTTCACAAGAAAACATTGGTTTAAAGTTATTTGGTTCCTTTGGTAACTACACTGCCTTTAATTTTGCCATCAAACAATGGCTTTAAACAATTTAGTTCTTGAGTACCTCTCTTGTCTTAAGGCATTAGTTAACTTCATATGCTTAGTTTCATTTCGGAAGAAAGCAATGAGGTTCTGTGTTGAAGTTTCACTGCCTTGAAAGCTTTCTTACTTCTTAGGGGTATTTCACTATTTTTGCATCACTTTCAAGTGTTGAAATGGTCCCTTAGTTCAAGCTAGTATTTACTTCACTTCCAAACAGGGCATACAAGAAGCTTTCAGCCGTTGGATTGTGGGAAAGTAAAAAGAAAGCATCAGTAGAGGCACAACTTAAGATAATTGAGGTCATCAACTTTTCTTACTATACATATTTAGTGTAAGTTATTTCGCCCAAATGTTTACTTTAAAAAAAAAACAAAACGGTTTTAACAGGAGAACTTAGAAAGAAAGAAAGCAGAATATGCAGAGAAGATGAAGAATAAAGTAGCTGATATTCATAGGTCAGCAGAAGAGAAAAGGGCAATGGTTGAAGCACAAAAAAAGCAAGAGTTTATTGAGTTAGAGGAAACAGCTGCAAAGTTTCGTAGTAGTGGCCGTACACCAGCCAAATTATTTTCATGTTTTAAAGCATAAGTTCTTTCTTTTTTATTTAGCTAACTTCATTGGGGTGGTGTGGTTATTCTGATTCGGATGTTGTGATTATTTATTTCAAAATTTGCTTGGAGTGTTGTATTTTTATTTTCGAATGTATACTGTGTGAAACAAATGATATTGTGTACTATTATAATATTATTATATCATCGATACGAAGAACAAATAAATAAGTGAAGCAATTGTCTTCACTATGTATGTATGTATGCTTTGATTTATATATATGTATAATTTTTCTATCTAGCCTTCCTAATTTATAATGCATTTAGAAGTATTTCCATCGCAATTTTGTTAATATTCATTAGACAATGAGATAACTGATAACTATAATTTAATTGTTAACAAATGCAAATTCTAAAGGGGCCTCATCCCTTGTCTTGCCTTCATTTCAATTGCAGCATTTTGGGTATAATCATAAGCTATTGTTCATCATAAGCTATTGTTTAAGTATTTGATTTGATACAAATACAAGATACAACTGAAAAGGATAAGACACGCTGCGGTAACAGTTGAAAATGTTAATTGTTAAAAAAAAAAAAAAACACATCGTTTATTTTTAGATAGATTCATTCATATGTTTTTACTCATGTTAGGTCTACGCGCTAAGCACATAAATAATGAAATCTAAACACATAAATTTTGAGCATAAAAATAATGAAATTTAGTAAAAAAAAGTTGAATAAAAAAAAATAATAGTTATTTTTTTAAATGAATATATAAATGTGTATACATGTGGCGTTACCCTTATTTTTATCGTAAAAAATAAATAACCAAGTTGATGAGTAATTAGAATTAAACAAAGATCTAACTTAAATAAAAGCAATTAATTTAAAAGACTAAGATTACTCAGCCCTTGAAATTAGTTAATAGTAATTAGTAAGTAGTACATATGTTTGAGGAAACACAGAAAAAGAAGAGGTTGGAGGCATGGCATGCGGAGAGAGAGCGTACTAGGAATCCGTGAGCACAACATAGACCAACCTTTGAATTCCAAAATCAAAGACAGCTTTCTTTTCTGTTGTTTTGGTTTGTTGTGGCGTGTTAGATAGTGCTGACGTGGACGTGAACATCAGATACACAAGCCACACCACGTGCTCTTTCTGTTTTCCTTTTCACCAAAATGCCCCTCCCTCCTCCCTCCCTTCACTCTTTCTCTTTTCCTCTTCTCTTCATTCCCTTCTTTCGTGAAGTGCAAGTGCTACAACCAAGAACCAACTCTTCCTTCTAAGTTCTCATTTTCCAAACAAAAAGAGGACAAACAAAGCTTCTTAAATAAAACATCCAAAAACAAAATTCCCAACAGCTCCCAATTTTCAAGTGGAAGAGAAGAGAAGAGGAAAGGGAACACAAATGGGAGTAGGAACTAGCACTTTCATTATCAGATGGATCAACTTTATCACCATGGTAATTATGCAATGCTCATTTCTCTATTTTCTATTTCGAGTTCTTTATCAGTTTTAACTTTTAAGCTGCTGCATTTTCAAAACCATGCCCTTTTGATGTCTTGTCTTGAGCTCATGTTTTTTTATGCCTTTGTTCTTTGCATGTTCTCCTTTGATTGTTCAAAGCTCCATATTTACTTTGACTCCTTAATAGAACATGTCATATGCTATTTCAAGACTTATGCAGATAGAATCTCTTCATCATAATATCCTTGTTGCAGCTTTTGGCAATAGCAGTTATTGTATTTGGGATGTGGATGAGCACTCATCATGATGGATGCAGAAAATCTTTCACCATGCCTGTAATAGGCCTTGGAGCATTCATCTTCTTCATGTCAGCCTCACCTAAGCATTCTTCTTTTTTGAATCTTATTCTGATAGTCCATAATCCTCTAACAAGCAATCTTTTTCATTTGTTCACAGATCTGTGATTGGCTTCTTAGGCGCTCTGAAAAGAAGCTCCATACTGTTATGGATTGTATCCTTACCTGATTCCTACTTAGTATCAAATTTTGAATAGTGTATCCTCCTTGACATTTAATTTGCAGTATCTGATCTTGCTGTGCTTCATCTTGGTGGGAATCCTGGTCTTCACAGTGCTGGCGTAAGTATGCATTCATTCACCAACTTCTGTTCTTGTATGTTACCATGATTTTTAGTCATAAATTGTTTCTTCAAATGGATATACAGATAGTAGGAGCCTGACCTCAATATTTGCATTAGTTTGACTAATCTTGATGCAGCTTCTCTGCAACATCAATTAATCTTGTCATGTGTGTATTGTGGCAGGTTCATTGTGACTAATAATGGATCAGGTCATAGTGTAGCTGGCTTGAGGTAAAGATTCAATCAATCATTTCAGTTATGTACACATTATTGTGGACATGCTGTGGTTGGCTTGATGTGGATCACACTATGTATGAATAGTTGGCTATAATTGATGAAGTCGTTTTGTGTTTGTGGTTAGATATAAGGAATACCAACTGCAAGATTATAGTTCATGGTTCCTCAAGCAAGTAAGATACTAATCACTAAGGAAGTAGATGATACTTAAAAAACATGGGTTTGATTGATAGTTTTCACTCCTATTTTTAGATAAACAATTCTCATAACTGGGAGCACTTGAGGGGTTGCCTAGTCAAATCTCAAGACTGCAATACACTTTCCAAGAGATACAAGGTCTATAACAATTCATTTAGAAGTATTATCAGCTAGGAAGCATTTTAGGTGATTATGTGTTTTTTAGCCGTTGATTTTCTAAAAAACACAGGAGCACCTGATTTCCGATTATGTCTAAAACGCTTCGTATAAGTTATCTTCTATATTTATATTTTGCAGACTCTTAAACAATATAAATCAGCTAAACTGACCCCAATTGAAGCTGGATGCTGCCGACCACCTTCTGAGTAGGTTCCACCCATTTAAAATAATTGCTGTTTAAGCACATTCAAATTCACATTTTTGTTTTGTGGTTGGCATTTCAGTATTACTGATATTTTGTTTTCTATTTTCCTATATTGTGGGACTTTTTATGCTATGTAACACAGATGTGGATATCTTGCTGTAAATGCATCGTACTATGACTTGACCTTTCACCCAATTAGCTCTAACATTGACTGCAAGCGGTACAAAAATTCTCGTGCCATCAAATGCTATGATTGTGATTCATGCAAGTAAGCATGGCATGCCTAGTAGTAATTAGTCCATGCCCCCATGTACTTCTTATCCTAAATGTCAATATTGTGTGTTCTTCTTATCCTCAAAACCTTGTGTTCCAGGGCTGGCGTGGCACAGTACATGAAAACTGAGTGGAGAGTTGTTGCAATCTTTAATGTTGCTTTATTTCTTGTCTTGGTAAGACATTCACACCTTCTCCTTCAATGCTCTTGCAACAAGAGCTTGTGTTTAATGTCCTTCTAAATGCTGCTGCTTTACAATTACCTCTCTTTGGTTCAATGGACAGTGTATTATATACTTTGTGGGATGTTGTGCAAGACGAAGTGCTGCCAGGAACCAACATTCAAAAGGTTGATAGTAGGCCTGGATGCCCCCCAAAAAACAGCACTCGCATAAATCATTTTTGTAGCACTTTGTAGTTAATTGTGTAATTGTAATTCATGTATGCACCTTAGCTTATAAATAGTATTCAATCAATGTGGATAGACAACTTAATATTTGCAAACCAAGGATTACCGTAACTTTTGTCCATTTATAATCTCTTAATCAATACCCTTAAACTACTTGGTAGAAAAATATGATTTAATTAGAGGAATACCGACTAACATGTAGAAGCAAAGTTGGAAATACGAGCCAAACTTGAGAGTAATTTGTATTCAATTGTGTGTATGAAAGTTTGGAAGAAGAAATAAATTGCATCATCCCATTAGGGTGAGCCGTAAGCCCCAAAAGATGAGCTACGGCAGTAAACTGTGAAATATTTAAACAAGAATATTTGTTTATCAAGAGCATGGCAGATCAGTCGAAACCTCCTTAACATCATCTCTCGGCCCCATGAACAAACCATCCATCCATTCATCCATCCTTGTCTTAAGGATCTGACCTCAAGTTGGAAAAAACGATCACGAAACTGGACTAGCCCCCTTTGTCCTTTTGCTTTAGAATCTTGTAGAAGGAATGCCCTGAATTTACGCCATGCACTCTGCTTTCGAACACTGTTTATCTCATACTAATTGGGTACATCCAGGAAGTATTTTAAATATAATTTAAAGTATAAGTCCATCTGAACGAGTTGAAACCTTATAACACACGTTCCACTTTACGCCAAATCAGAATTCACCCATCAATTGTTGTTAGTTCATTTAAGTCAGGAATCTTTTAATTTCTGAAAAAGCTCCGGAAGATGGGCATTGGTGAGCTTAGTCCTCT
>JASCZI010241657.1:498318-508532 GCA_036250425.1 Stylosanthes scabra
GCTGATTTCGGTCTTCTTAGCCTTGGGCTTGGCCTTGGGAGCAATGCCTTGCATTTGCGCTGCACTCCTCCTCTTTGCAGTGTTAGTAGCAGGCTTCATTCCATTCTTTTGGAGATCCCTCTCAATGTCAAGCATGTCACGGGGCAATTCAATCCCCCGAAAAAGCTGTTTCAGGTCATCATCAACCTTAATGGGTACTCTGGGATCATTAGGATATGCAATGTCTTCTTGCGAATCAAAGTTGGACAGCAGCCAAATCTGCCCTGCAGCTTTCAAACCCTAGAGATTGATAGCTGTATAAGTTCTTAGTCCAAAAGAAACCAATCATCTAAACTAGCTTTTGACTCTTGCACCACATCAAGTCATCTTAGGATGATACATCTATACATTTTGTAAGTCAGATTGGTCAAATAGTTACTTTGTTCTCTACATATTTCAATGAGAACTTGGTAAAGAAAATAAGCAGCAGAGAAACAAAAGGAATGGTCCTTTATAAGAGAAATAAAGGATATTTGCCCCTACTATTGAACATAACATTTGAACTTTCAAGGTGTGTGATTTTGGTACCCATGTTTCTGCCAGAAATTCATAGCAGAGAAAAGCAATGGAATATGTGCCATAGGGATAGTTTCCCAACAAGGCCAAGGCAACATGGGATTTAGATATAAATCAATGATCCGTATTTCACGAATCTGACTGAAACAGAATGCCAAGAAGGTTTCACCAATTAAATTTGAACAAGTAAAAAGCAATGTAATGTACCTGCAAGTCCTCCATCACAGTTGGATAAGCATCCTTCAGGTCAATAACAGCAATGCCCTCCGGAAACTTGCGAATCAGGTAAAGCAGCTGATTTTTGTCCCTGACATCATGCTTCGACTATAGACCAGAACGCAAAGCCAATTGCATAACAATCAAAAGAAGGCATAAAAGAAGTAAGAAGTGGTTGTCAATTATAATCATATAACACATTAACGTTCAGATACAACATTTACAAGAACGAACAAAATTATACCTTGTATGAGAATCGTTCCCCATCAAATTTGACTTTGGGGTTTTTCCTCATATTTTCAAAAACATCTTTGTTTGCCCTCATATCCACATAGCATATCTCATTTATCTGTTCTGGTGTAAAAGCCTGCCTAGTCTGCAATCAAACACACAAACATAACAATCTATAATAACCTCCACACATTCACCAACATCAAAAGGGGATAATTAATCTCAACAGATACAAAATTATGCAGCTATGAAGGTGATTTTGATATGTAGATGTACCTCAAAGAGAAGATCGATGACACGCTTCATCTGAGCCCCAACGGGGGCTTTGCGGATACTGTTGATATGTTGAAGCCTTTCTGTGTCATTTGAGAATTTAATTGCCGGAACCGGAGAAGCTGCTGCCGGAGCAGGATTATGTTTTTGTTTTTGATTGGAAGCCTTGGATGCGGCGATGCTCGTCAGCGTCGACTGGCACTTGGCCTGCTGTTTCTTGAATCTGTCCAGCTTTTCTTGCAGCGCCATCTGAGAATCAGATCAAAATCAAACAATCATAATCAATTTGGGGGCAAAGCAAAAGAGACCAAATCAATTTTAGTAATTTTTAATGTTTCTTCTTTTTAGTGATTTCGTTTGTAAGATTGCCCGATCAATCGTTTGAATCGGAATCGGAAATCAAACCGGAGTGAAGAAATCAAATTAGAGTGCGGTAAATTGGAAGTTGGCGATGAAAATAGAGCACGCGATGAAAGGGAATGAAATCATTGAAAAGCGTGCGTGGGTGCCAGAGAGAGAGAGAGAGAAAGATAACCGTAAATGATATATATATATATAGAGAGAGAGAGAGAGAGAGAGAGCTTGTGGTTCCGACGGCAGCGGGAAGGAATGAGAATAGGAGGCGAATTCAGGGAAAAGAAAAACACGGCGTTTCTTCGTTTTTCTTCCCGTGCTCTATTATGAATTGAAGAGCAGCAACTATGTTAACGCGTTAAGTTTAATACTGAAAGGGTTTTGCATTTTTGCTAGCTCTTTTTATAGTTACAAGCAGAAATTTTTATATACGTTAAATGCATTTTTAGTTTTTTACTAACAAGTAAATTTAATTTTTTTGTCTAATTAATAATTTGTATTTTGTATTTCTAATTCAATTTTTCTGAAATGATGACATCAAAATTGTGACAATAATTTTTAAGATTAATAATGTGTACAAGTATATGTTAATTATCTTTTGACATTTAGAAAAAAAAAATTTTAAAAATCCTCCATGATTAATAAATTTATAATAGTATTAAAAAGTGGAAAATAGATATTCTCAATTTTTTTTGTCAACTATTTCATAAAGTATAATTTCTTATCATTTATCTTTAAATAGTATAAAAAAAATATGTAAAAAAAATATTAAATGGTGAAAGATCACACATAACAAATAATTAAAAGAAAAAGAAAACTTGAAAGATTTATCCTTAAAAAGAAGATTAACAAAAAAAATGTATTATCTAATATAATATTAATAAAAGTATTGTCATATGAGATTTCTCATAATTAAATTTTAATTTCTTACTTTCTTAGTTATAAAAATTTAATATTTAATAGTGGTATAATATCTACACAATTTACCTTTTTTGGTAAGCACTTGACCAATCAATATATTTTTACAAATAAATGTAAAAAAATGGTTTAAATACACCAATTAAATATATATACAAACCAATAAAATAAAAATGATTGGTTTCTAATTTTTTTTGTTTAATATTATTATAAAATTATTTATCCAAATTTTTTATTATTTTTGGTGTCTAAATCTTTTTTGAATTGTTAGGTATCAATACACAACACTGTTCCGTGTATAAAGGGCTTAAAATCCATTTAGTAAGAGTCTAGAATACTAGTTAGCTTGTTATAAATAGTAGAGGTAAAATGTATTCAATCAAACATGAATTTAGTGAATGATCAATTTTTTTCTTTGGTCCTTTTGGAAAAATTCTCTATTCTTCCTTCTCAATTCTCTTCTAATCTTTCCTAGTTCATCTCTAATTACTTACTCCTAACATTGGTACTTTCATTGGCCACCATTCTTCTTTTCTATGGTGGTATAGAGTGATCCCACCTTCAATTCTAATGGAGCAAATTGGAAGTGTGGATGAGTACTTTTCTGTTTTTCTACCATATGCTACAAAATTGGGTTGGATTGATTCTGCAATATTGAAGAACTTTCGCTTGGATTGGAAACTTAGATTCACAGAGACATTATTTTTTATGATCCTCAAAATTTGTGGGATGCATTTTGTTTAGCAAAATTCTATGAAGAAAGATGGATGAATCCGTTTTCAGAAATGTCAAAACCACAACTATCATCTCAGATTAAGATCCAGAGAAGTTCATCAACAAAAATTCCAGAAGCAGCAACAATTCCAGATTCAAAACTTCAGAAAACAAATAGAGAACAACGAGATGCAGTTTCAGATTCACAGCGACAACATGAAGCAGATTCACCAGAAATTCAACATTCACAAATCAATAGAGTTCAATTACAGAGTCTGATCAGAAATTCAAATTACAACTCTAGTCATCCAGAAATTCACTTAACATTTCAAGGTCTAGAAATTACAGTTTCAAGAATTCACAACATGCAAGAAGCAGCACTCAATGCAGAATTTCAAGCCAACACAGAATCCAAAATTCAAATCGGTGCACCCTACCTTGATGTTCCAGTTCGTGCAACTGTCGGCAACTGTCGGCGACAGAACAACTCCACTTAGCAGCGGCGCCGAGGCCGGCACCTTCGCAGAGAGAATGGTGGATGACGTAGATCCTGAACTGGTAGAGGAGGACGCAGGTATTGATCCAGCAGAGGAGGAGTGGACGATTCGACCACCACCAGCGCCGCCAGATCTACAGCGGTTCAGCGACAACGTCGAAGACCGGGGAAGCGCCGAGGACGGCGCGATTGTTTCGGGGATAGGCCAATCACATCTCTGGACAAGTGGACAGAGACTGCGACACCGAGGATGACGAGCTCATTGCCGCTGACGATACAGAGCAACACAGCGAGGGTATACAGCGTGCCATAGTCAAGGCAGCGTTGCCGAGTAACGGCGTCTAGTAGAGGGTTTTCAGGGTTCCTCGTTCATGCTCGTTTGTGGGAAAGCCGACGCCACTGGGACAGAGCAAGAAGGGATGGCGTTGCCGGGCGCGGATGCGATCGGAAGAGGCAGCGTCCGAGGTGCGCCTGGGCTTGCTGTGGCGGAGGGCGGGCTTGCTGCGGCGGTGGGTTGGGATGCAGCTGCATCAAGGAGGAAGAGGCGCTGTTCTCTCTTCAACATCAGAACTGTTAGGGTTACTACTGGGTTGCTAGTGCTGACCCCTATCCAGGAGATGGGCCTTACTTGGATGAGAATATTGCAAGCCCAAATTCAAAATGACTCTAATCAAAAAGTGATTACAGTGGGTTTCTTTTGCCAACCCAATTTGGGCTCATTTATTAAAAGGAAAAAAGTATATTGGGCTCCAATTAGGGGATTTTTTTTAAAACAATGGGATCCTGGTGGACATTTTTATTTTTGGCAGTAGTATAGAAATAAAATAGCAAGTATTAATTAGTTAGTTGTTATTTTTAATTGTAATTTGAATTTACAATTTGAATTACGATTTTTTTTTTCAACCTTGAGGACAAGGTTATTTTGAAGGGTTGTGTAATGTACTCAATCAGGCATGAATTTAGTGAATGATCAATTTTTTTCTTTGGTCCATTTTGGGAAAATTCTCTCTTCTTCCTCCTCAATTCTTTTCTAATCTCTTTTAGTTCATCTCTAATTCTCAATTCTTTTCTTAGGACTAATTCTTACTCCTAACAAACACCTAGACGTTTTGTGGTCGTAGATATGAGATAAGAATAAAGGTGTAGTTTTAGCCTTTTAGGTTTTTAAAATGTTTATAAATATTCATCAACATAGGTTTTTATACTTAAACACTGGTATTTATAATTTGAATGTATCTCTTATCAATTGTATCACAACAACAATAATAACAATAAAAAAATTATACAATAATCCTTATAATTTTAATAAAATTGCCATGAGATTTCTATAGTTTAAAAATTGCAATTAGTCCATGTCGTTCAAAAAAAGTTTAATGACGGCATATTCCATATTATAATTATTTATGATGTCACTTGCATTAGATAAAAATGTGATTGACCAAATTAAATGATAAAAGCTACGCAAATTTACAAAAAAAAAAAAAAAAAACCGTATTCACTCCCTTGCTCGTATCACTGTGTACTCTCATATTGCAATTGCAGTCGCACTCTCACTTTTTCCTCATTTTTTTCTTTTTGTTCCTTCAATTCGTTTGTGGAGTTAATTGTTGGAGTGAAGCGGATTGAAGAAAATAACAAAGTATAATCGTGATAACATATTATTTAATGATTTTTTTAACGTTAAATTTAAACAGGACTAAATTATAACTTTTTTATAGGTATATGGATTCAATTATAAATTTTAAATATATATGAACCTGGTTGTAATTTCACTAAAATTATAGAAAGCTAGTGTATAATAATAATAATAATAATGAATTAGAAGAATAACCAAAATTACGAGTTGCATCATATCATACTCTGTATAATTTAACATGTGTGTGCTAAATTTTTATCTTTACCTGTTGGTGGTGGATGCATATATTTATTGCAGGAGAAATATATTTTTCTCAATTAAATTAAATTGAATTAATTTTAATATAACACAAATTACTCATATTAATTGCAAAAAAATTATAAAGAGATACATAAAAATAAAAACTTGATTAACATCTAACTTTTTCTTTTTACTTAGACTATTAAATTTTAAGAAGATGCGGTCGATTTATCTACTACCTACCGTACAATTCATTGCAATATTAATTGCAATAATTTGAAAGTCATTGTTTAATAATTAATTATAAGATTTAGTTAATATGTAGTAATGAGACATAATAAAATTATAAATTAATTTTTTTACTAAAAATACAAAAACTTTAAAATTTTAATATATTTATATTGCATTTATTAATTATAAACATTTAAAATCTTTTTATTAATAATAATTTTATTATGTGCCTTTAAGACACATGTTAATTATATTTTTAATTATATAAATTTCCAACTTTTAATATTTATATATATTTTTGGCTCCGTTCTTTCTTTTGGGCTTAGGCGTTATCTTCTTCTTAATAATTGTATTTTAATTTTGATTTTCATCATTTTGTGATGATTAATGGCTAATTAGATGATTGCATTTTATATTATTTATAAAGTGAGTTAGGCTATAAGTATTTGAGAAAGTTTTGAGAGATTAGGGTTTAGGGAGTTCATAGTTTATTAGTCAATAAGTGGTAAATAAATTTTTTTTTCTTTTATCATTTATTATTTTTTTAATTACATTCATTAGCTCTCTATTGATCCTAAGTATATATATATATTTTAATTACGTTGATTTAATTCTTACAAAAAATAATTTGTATCACTTTCACCCAATCAAGTTTTATTATCAAACTTAGTTAAATTTAGCAGAGAAAAATATCTTGTACTTATAGTAAATAAATACTTAATGCATATTTACGGAATTTACCTTTAGAAAAGCAAAAAGAAGATCTTAAAAAAATACCATTAGTCAAAGACTTTAATAAAAAGTGCACAGATGCCAGAACCGCAACATGAATTTCACGGAGACAAACGCAGAATGAAGGTGCTGCCCCTGCACCGTTAATCTCAAAACCAGCAAGTGGGTTTCAACACGACACGTGGCTCCCCATGCAATTAGTGGACTCTACTGAGAAAAAAAAAGGAAAGACAAAGAAAAATAAAAAATAAAAAATAAAAAAAGTAAGTAAGTAAGAAAGAAAAAACTCTAAAAACAAAGACAAATACAAAGCATCTTGAATGCAGATTACGGTATCAATTACACACAGTAGTAACCTTCTCAGTCCTCAATAGTCTCGAGCTCAGAGAGTTCAATGCTGATTCTTCCACCACCACCGTCATCGGAGCTCTCCACCTCCGATCCCTAACTTTCTTCTACGGTGAGTCAAATATTCACCTCTCTTTATTTCGATCTTGCTCTCTGCACTCTGATTACTCAACCTGCTTGTTCCGCTGAAATTGTTGCATCCATGTTAAAATTCTCTTTGTTTATATGTGTTAACTGACAAAGGGAAACAGGTATCAGCTTGGGAATTAGAATAAGATAAGCTGGTCAGCTCATTCTTTTGTTTAAACGTTGTAAACCAAAACCCTAGATTTCAAATCTTTGCTGTTTTTGGTAAAGGACAATAATTGCAATTAATTAATTCATCCAGGATGGGGTTTCGGCTGCCCTAAGTTGAATTGAATAGGCAAAATAACGGCCAAAGGAAAATCTATCAAGTTGTGACTATGTACTTCGATTTTTTGTAGTTGTTACCTCTGTAACTGATATATGGTGTTCAAATGGCACATGCACTGAGCTGACATGAAAAACAAATATGTACTTTGATTATAGAATTGGTTTAGGAGATAAAATGAGGAGATAACGTGCAGGAGCTGAACGAAATTTTATTTATGTTAATATGTTTGCTGCTTGGTTCGTTATCTATTATATTCCTCTTCTCCTCTTTCATTATAATTTTTTCCCTTTTCTTTATCCGTTGAAAAAAAAAGGTTTATTTGAATTTGGTGGGACATCTCTTTCAAAAATTGCTCTTTGCACTGTGCTGTGAATTACTTTCCGGCCGAAACAGTAAGGGGCAGTCATAACTCGTTCTATCAAGGTATTTATATCATAATTGTTTTCACTGTAAGAGGGTAGTATTATGTATTTGATATGCGTCTTTGTTCAGATGTTAATTCATTGTTTTCGATCCCTTTTTTGTTTTCTTTCTGATTGAAAAGCGATTTTCTGCCTCAGGTAATGTTATACTGGACTACTGGAGGTTAGCTCAATCACGATCTTGGAGGAAGGTCAAGTTTCAGCTTCTGTTATATGCTTCATGTTTCCTTCCTGTGGCAATAAACCAAGGTAGAATTTATTTTTCCTGCAGGAAGGGTTATAAATAATTATTAATGGAAACAAGGAAGATATTTTGAGCCGTGAAAACTGTCCCAAGTTTTCCTGGGGAAGCAAAAAAAAAAATCTTATATTTTCTCATAGACGTCACCTGCCGTAATTAAATGGGAGAAACTCAACTTGAAGAGTCTGAAGCAACTAATGGACAGATCAACAGTAACACAAAGTCCAATACTGAGCTGGTTAGTCAATATTCCTTTTTCCGTTCTTCTTTTGTGATATTGTTTTCCTCACCTTTGCTGTGTCCTTATCACGTACCATTTGATGATATTTGACAATTTCAGATTGTAGCGAAAGTATTTGAGCGTCCTGACTGGCTACCTCATGACTGGATTGTGGATTTCAAAACTCGAAAAAGTGGTTCAGCGATGGGAAGGGGATATAAGGTGATAGTTAAAGTATTTTTTAAGTAATGATTTGGATATTATTTTTGCAGCCAATTGAAAAATGGTAACTTTATTTTGACCATCTTCTATCACTTTATTTCTTTATTCCCCGTGCATTAACCTCTTATGATTCCTTAAAAGTCTGTTTGCTGGTCATTGGCAGCTTAACATTCCCACAGGTGCATAATAGTCATAACTTGCTCACACTTAAGATATCTGGCCTCAGAACACAAAGATCTATACCCTCATACACTCATATTCATTATCTAAACTACTCAGTTTTGGCATTTTTCATGGCAGAACATCATGCAATTCCCCAGACATATGCTTAAAACATGCACTTCATTCTTGATTATAACCACAGCTTCAGCATTTGGTTGAACTGTAATTTTTATTCTCTCTGTGCCTGGCTTTTCATCATCTGTCCTTAATTGGTTTGAACTAAGTTTGGGACGTATCATTTGAGGCCACTTGCAAATTACTTGTAATGGTTGTATTCATTGATAAAAGCTATAATCTCCAGTTGATGTGACCACGTAATTCTGCATTCCATGCATTTTTTTTACTTCTACCTTACAGTATGAGTATCCATTATTCGGCATGTTGATTGCTTTTTTTTTATATTAATAATAATTAAAATTTAAAAATTATTTGTAAAATATCTGGATCATGGTGTTGTTTTGTTCTAGTCGTCCACTAATAATAGATTGTATCCATGTTTATTGTTGCAGTGTTACATTAATCCGCATGGAAAGAAATTCTACTCCAAATTAGAAGTGTTTCGGTATCTTCAAACTATAAAGGGCAACGAGTGTGATTCCAGAAAGGAGGAACCCAATACCATCCATTCTCCAACTGATGTTTGTATCTCTAGTTTTCTTTTTGTTTTTCAGTTTTTTTAATTTATTTGTGAGCTTCATTATCAAATTGATAATGTATTTGTGAGCCTCTGTTTATCCCATTGAATATTGTTAGAATTTAGAAGATGCAAATTATGTTAGAGGAATAGTTTTCCCTATGTGGCTTTTCAATATTTGGTGTATTGTTTTGTTTTCAGGGTGTACTTGAGAAGCCTGTGGCTGAGGCATCCACGGCTGGCAAGCCCGGGGCTGAGAAGTCTACGTCTGGCAAGCCCGGGGCCAAGAAGTCCATGGCTGGCAAGCCCCAGGCTGAGAAGTCCACGGCTGAGAAGGCCGGGAATGAGAAGTCCGGGGCTGAGAAGTCCACAGCTGAGGGTTTACCACCTGGCTGGATAATAGAAGCTAAAGAAAGGAAGGGAGGCAAAAGCAATAGAAAAGATTTGGTATGAAATTTCATTTGATGTTTGATAGTGTTTCATGCTTTGCTGCCCAGCTCCACTTCAAAGTGCAACTCTTATTTTTCAAATATTGACGTGGCGGTGGACATTTTTTTAGTATTGCTTTTTTCCCACGAAATCAAGAGTTATTCATCTCTCTCTCTCTCTCTCTCTCTGTGGAACTGGACGATGGTTTATTATATTATTGTTGTGTAATACACTGAAATAACCTTTTCCTCAAATGCTTAGTGCTCATAAATTTTGATTGGGTTGTATCCTGACAGTTTTATATAGATCCAGAGAGTGGATATGTATTCCGTTCCAAGAAGGATGTGCTGCGCTATCTCGAGTCTGGAGATATAAGTTCGTGTGCAATTAAACCATTTAAACAGGAAATCCAAGATGAAGATAATTTATCTGTAAGGCTTGCTTTCTCAACATGTGTTATTCTGC
>JASCZI010241658.1:5572-26146 GCA_036250425.1 Stylosanthes scabra
ACTCTGCATAGAGATCTGTTGAGGTGGGCAAGACACGCACTACCCCAACTATAGCCGTTTATCTGACTAACATCACGAAGAAGAGGGAGAAATTTCGAGTGCACATGGGTAGAAGACTTGTCACAAAACAGAGTTGTACCAAACAATTCCATGATGTGCAACTTGACATATCTATTAATAGATTCATCATCGGTCAACCGAATAGAGTTTTTAACCCTACGTATCCAGGCTATCTTGATAAAACTAGTTGCCTTTATGTCACCATCAGACGGCTCGACACCGAAATTCAACCTGCACTCTGCCTTCAGTGCATCAACACTTGATGTGGTCCAACCAGTCACCGGAACTCCAAGTGAACTCAACCCAAGAATCATTGCCACATCCTGCAACGTGACAGTAACCTCTCCTATTGGCAGATGGAACGTATGTGTATTCGGATCCCACCTTTCAACAAGAGCTGACACTAGGTACGACTGACTCAGCATTCTGCCCCTAATTTGTGAAACGTGATAGAAGCCGGCATTAATGAGTTTTTCATCTATCCTCTGGTCGTAGAAACTCGGAGGAGATAAATGCCTTGTGCATAATCTTCTTGATCGCTGAAAAAAATAACACACGGGTTAAATTAATAATTTTAGAGTACAATGAACATAAATATCGATAACATACAGTAATCCTCAAAATGATTATCATAGGAATAATAAGCTCAAGTAATCTTCAAATTAGTCGCTCATGCATTACCTAAACCCAAGCAATAATTTAGCTACATAGAAATATATAACAACAGCACATTCTGTTTGCTAATAGCTAAATTAAGCAAACTAATAACTAAACAAAACTCTATATTAATATCCACAATAACAATATCATGTAACATTAACACTATTTTAAACTATTAACAACCCCAAACTATATATTTATGTACCATACTTTATCCATAAAAAAATAGTATCAAAATTACTAAAAACTTACATATTCAGGGTCCTCCTTAAGCTTCTGAGTGATGTGTTTCTTCAGCTTCGCCATTTATTTTTTCCAATCTTCAATAGCTTCTAATAGTCCGTGAACTGCAAATGTACGAGAAAACCTAACTTATTAAAGAAACCCTATATCAATAATAATAAAACTATAGCTTCTAACAAAGCAGTTATCACACAACACTAAACTATATCAATAATAATAAAACTAATTAGGACTATCATTATTCTAAAATACTCATATATATATAAAAAATAAAAATTTATTTGTCCAATAGCTTCTAACTAACCAGTTATCACATAACACTAAACTATATAAATAATAATTAAATTAATTGGGATTATTATTATTATTCTAAACTACTCATCACCCTAATGCGTACATACACAAAAAATAAAAAATATCTTCAATAGCTTCTAACTAACCAGTTATCACACAACACTAAACTATATCAATAACAATAAAACTAATTCAAATTATTATTATTCTAAACTACTCATTACCCTAATACACACATAAAAAATCAAAATTACATACATCATCTCACTAATCAGTTACATATTATCATCATTATTTTAATCATGAGATTATGTATAAATACTATGTATACGTGACTTGGTCCCCACATAAAATATAGTACCATAAATCAAGAAATGATTAGAAATAATTATTTTTTTTTCTTCATCTGTTTGAACAATAATAAAATTGATTAGGCTTATCATAATGTTAAACTATTCCTAACTCTAATATATACAAAAAATAATAAATATATCTTCATCTAACTAATCAATATTTATACAATAATAAAATACTAAACTATATCGATGATAACACAACTAACTCAGATTACTATCCTTAAATCAAAATATTAGTACCTCTTATCTATATAAGAAAAAAAAAAAAAACTTACCTCCTTCAATGGACGGACGGCCTCAGCAAGCTTTTGGGGATGAAGACTCGAGCATGGGTTGCTGAAAGTGACAAAATGAGCAAAATGAGCAATTACTCATTCAAGTGTGTTTTTCACTTTTGATCCCAACCATTGGATGAAGCTGGATTTAATCCCAACCTTTGGATCTTCAAGGATCCGTGACTTGGCTTTTTTTTTTTTTTCGTCCTCCAAGTGGAATCCGTGTGTGACGCATTCCAACATTATGAGAGCCACATGATTGAACACATCTCATGATCTGAGCCTAGGAACTTTGATTTTTATTTTTTTTTCTCAATGCACACTGAATCCGAGAGTGACGGATTGCTCTTCAATATGAGTCGCACGATTGTCTTCAAACTCATCTTGGTCGTCCAATCAATCCGTCAGCAACGGATTCCTTCCATCCTCTGAGCCGCACGATGCTCAATCATCTTGATCTGAACCGTCGATTTTATAAATTCAATTTTTAAAAAAAAAAAATTAATGAATGCGTCAATGACGCATTAATCAGAACATAATAAAACAAAAATTTAATCCGTCTTTGACGGATTCTTGTAAACCTAATTACGGCGCCATATTACTGGACATAACCCGAAATACGCCTGTAATCCATATTAAAAATAATTTTCTGCGTATCTGCAACAAACATAATCTTTTATTCTTTGGACTTTGTTTAATTCGTTATCTAATTCATCAGTACCAGTGGTTGTTAAGTCTTTTCAGCATATTTATACACTACTTGGCCTTGTTTAATATCATAGATATATACATACATGAATTATTTATATCTCTATATGCAATCTCGGTACATAATTTGAATATTTTTGGCATTTTTATTTTTTAGCAGGGATGCAAGTCGAAATTATTCTTTTAACAACAATGTTGGATACAAATTAAAAATTAACTATTTTCTAAAATATATATTAAAATATAAAATAAGAGAAAATTTTCATGACCGATAAATTTAATTTAATATAATTAAGAAACAAAACTAACAAAATATTTATATATAATAATTCTAAAAAGAAAAATATGTGCGTAAAAAATTGTATAATATAAATATAATATTTTAAAATTATATTGCAAAACATAGTAAGTACAGATGCAAAAATTGATAAATTAATGTTTAAAGTACCTAATTTGGCAACTGTGACGCAGCTGATGATGATTCCATGTCCATATATTCTCTGCCTGCCTTGATTGATTATTAGCTTCCTTCTATAAGAAAACATAGTCCAAAAATAAAAGTGACCAAAATAGGAACACCTTTTCCTCCCTTTGCCAATTGCCATCATGCATGTTATGTCCACCTTGATGTTGCGGAGAATTTTTTTTTTTCTTTTCTTTTTTCACCTTTTGCTTAAAATATATTCTTTGCCCATTCCATATATATATACTGAGCATGCCAATCATCCTTCTTGTTCTAACCTAATTGATATTTAGGGATCTAGCAAATCACTTTCTTGTTCTAAGATATATGTTAATGCATTTGTTACATATTCTCCACTCTTCCACTATATATGCTGATATATAATTATATATCCAATTGATAATCACAAATTAATTAAGATTTTGGTATCATATTTACTACGACACTACTTCTGCTACATTCATGTATGTACACCTAAATGATTAAAAGGTAGCGTGATTAGTGATGCAGTATTGTATTTGGCCATAGAAAACATTAGTTTGTGATCTCATAATCATGATTACTACTGTGCTTTCTATTGTAAAGATTTATGTGCTTAGATATTTTAAACTTTGTGATATGGATACCCGCATTAGGAGCACTAGTCTTGTAATGCGATTTATTAATAATAAGTAGGAGTGTAATGCGATTTATTAGCGTCCGAATCAATCTAAATTAAATTATAATTACTCGTAGTTGGTGTTGGAATCTTTTGTCGCAAGGCACGCAGCGAAAAACGCCCGTGTGTGTGAGAGAGACACAGTTCTAGTCCGATGTGGATTCATACTCTGTATATATTATATTATTTATTCTAATAGAAGATTTGTGCTCAATAAAAACAAAGAAAAAAATTGATCAAGTTTAATTTTATAAAAATATTTTTTCTATATAATTTTATATAGATTCAAACCCTCTTCTTCAAAGGCTTACAAAATTAAACCTTCAAATCTATACAGAGTATCCAATATTCTGCATGTTCATTCCCTAACACGTGCATAGAGAATTCTTTCATGAAGTGATGTTTGAGTGAATAAAATAAAAAGATATGCGTAAATTTATTTTAAAAAATTATTAAAAATAAAATAACATATATACTTAAATAAAATCATCTACATATATGAAAGATAATCTTCATCTTTTCATCATTTTATCTCTTCAGTCTTCAGCATAGCATGCACTACCACGCGTGTGGTAAGTGCTATTGCTATCATGACCCGGAACTTTATCAGAAACTGGCATGCACGTAAAATAGCATCCAACTTCTTCTGTTGTCAGCGACCTTTATTTTGGCATCTCATGCCCCTCACCACCTTTAAGCTAAGGTCAATTCCGGTGCATGTCACCTCACCTCTGCCTCTATTCTTCTTCTAATCTAATCTAATTAATTAATAATTAATGAGAAAATGCCACCTAGTAGCTAGTTATATATTAAGTAAGTATATACAACAGATTTAATTTATAGGTTGACATTCTGTCTTCAACTTGCATTGTTGCATGCATGGCCATAATGACTGTTACGTGTGATTATAATTGTGAATAATTCTCATAAAAAAATGATTGTGAATAATTAAATAAAAGAAAAAGTTTTGGAGTTATAGCTATATAACTATAGATAGTAATCATAACTAATGAAAAGCAAAGAAGAGCTACAAATAAATTTCGGGTAAAAGATTTGGAAAATGGACCAAAATAGGGGATTAAACATATATGGAGTAGGTGAAAGACACAAACAACAATCACAAGTCACAACCTGTATCAAAACATATAAAAAAAGATTCTATTATTTTTTTAAATAAATGATAAAGTTTGACCCACTCAACTATTGTTTTCATGCTTCATGTACGTTTATTCAACAAAAATACCTAGTAGCTCTTCTTGTAATTTTTCTCAGAAAAGAACGAAGTTCTCAAGCTAAGAATTAATTTTTGTTTTTTACCTTCATCAAAACAATCCATTATATTATATATGTAAACTAAATATTACTATTATCTTTTGTTCTTTTATTTTATTTTATTTGTCATTTTTTTCAGTGGTATTTCCTAATTCGATAAGTTCAGAACTGATCCACCAAAGATCTCAGTACTATTCAAAGTTTGCAGATGTTGATGAGTTGCTGCAAATACAAGGTATTTGTTTTTTTTTAATTTACACTTTTTTTGGATGCCTCCGAAGTATCTACCAGAGCGAGCCTAGTGAGTAATCCCCTGCCAATTTGTGCCTGCACCTCAACAGTGGGACAACTGAACAAACTTCTCTCTGCATACACACCGTTGGTTTTTTTTTAATTTACACTACTAAATAAACATCTTGGTTTGGTAGTTCTATAATTTTTTTTCTCGTTTTGTGTGTTTGTGGAACTTTGAGGCTAAGAGATTTGATGGCCTAAAATTTTGAGCCCACTAAATTGTTACGCTCGTATAGAATCTCAAACAAAACAAGACCAAAAACAAAATCTAAAACAAGATAGTTTGAGCCTAACTGCCTAAGAAAGAAAAACTGTGTTTAGTGAAAGCCCACATGCAGAATGGGCTAATTTTGTTACTGGAGAGTTTCTAGCAAACCAACTAATAAATTGTTAAAAACAAAGACCAATAAATTGGGCTACACAAAAACCCTAATAAATTGGGGAATACATAACAAAAAAATGTTGGTAACATGGATGAGGGTTGGGATTTAACCATTTCTTTTTGGTTGGATTCTCCCGAAAAATTAGGAATGGAGTTCGCTTGCTTGAGAGGGTCACTCACTTTATATTTACGGTACCTAAGAAATTCAATAATGTTTGACATCCAAGTGAATTATGCAACCAAGTTTAACCAAGTACTACTAACTCACGCGCCCCTCATTTAATATTAGGATTCGTTTTTTTGAAAAACGTAATCCCTGATTTGTAGTGTTCTGTTTTTTGCTTATCATGCGTTATTAGGAAGGTTTTATTCACCGCCATTTTCTCTCATTTTCATCATCTAATTCTCTCATTTTCATTTTCGTTGTTTCTGATTTGATATGTGTATGGATGCTTTCAATTCATCAAATCCGTTTGATTAGGAGGAAGAAGAAGAAGAAGGAGGAGGAGAAGGAGAAGGAGAAGGAGAAGAAGAAGAAGATGATGATGAGGAGGAGGAGGAGGAGGGGGAGGAGGATGGTAATATCATTGTCAGTAGAGAAGAAGAAGAAGATGGAATACATTTGAGTACATTTGGATGGTAACTTTCTACTTTTATTCAAATCCGTTTTTACTTTCATTCAAATCCGTTTCTGTTTTATATGAAATTTCGTTTCTGTTTTTCTTTCAAATCCGTTTCTGTTTTCGTGAAAATTCAATTTAGTTTCTATATGAAATTCCGTTTCTGTTTTATATCAAATTCCGTTTCTGTTTTACATGAAAATTCCGTTTCTGTTTTCGTAACCCAAAGTCACGCCTAGGCGTAAACAAGACCATGCCTAGGCGTGGCACCAAATTCGTTTCTGTTTTCTTTTCAATTCCATTTCTGTTTTTCTTGTAAATCCGTTTCTGGTTTCGTGAAAATTCAATTCAGTTTTTATGTGAAATTCCGTTTCTGTTTTATATGAAATTCTGTTTCTGTTTTATATGAAAATTTTGTTTTTGTTTTTTCATGAACATCCAATTCAATTTTTTATTATCATCATCAACAACAGCAGCGACAACAACATGAACAACAGCAGCAACAACGTAATAGTGGAGAAGAAGGAGAAGAAGAAGAAGATGATTACGAAAATGGTGGCGGTAGCAATAATGGCGACGGCGGCGGCAGCATCGTAGTAGTAGGGAGAAGGAGAAGCAGGAAGAGGAGGAGGATGAGAAGGGGGAGGAGTTGTTGCTAAGAATTTGAGAGAGAAGTGCGTGTGTGTTGAATGGGGATGAGAGCGCGTGATTTCACGCTATTTTGGTGAGAGTGAATTAAAAATACTTGGTTGAGCTTGGTTGGTGAAATTGCTTGGATGTGTAGCATTACTGTAAGAAATTAATCATTACACTTTCAATCGAGTAGATTATAGGGAGGGAAACAAGTCAGGTCAGGTCAGGTCAGGCTTTCGACTAAACAGGCCAGGCCTGAATTATATGTACTGAGCCTATGCCTGGCCTATTACCTGTTAAAGGCTTTATATTTTACCTGTTCTGACCTGTTCAAAAGGCCTGGCCTGACCTAAAGCCTATTTAAAAGCCTGTTAAAAATAAATTAATAATAAAAATAATAAAAATTTATAAATACAAATAAATAAAATTTTACAATATAAAAAAACTTATGTTATGACTTTTATAAATATATTTATTTAGTAATTATAAGTGTCAACAATTTTTTTATGTGATTTGAAAATACAAAATAGCTTTATTGATAGATTATGTCTCTTTAATTTAGTTAAAATTTAATAAAATTATTTTTTTAAATAATTAAAAAATTATTATAACATAATATATATAAATAGGCCGGCCTGTTAGGCTTCATAGACTTTACAAGCAGTCTAACCCTGGCTTCTTTAAATAAAAAAGCTTTTACAAAAGCATGAGCCTGTTTTATTTATCAAATAAGCCTGGCCTGTATTAGGCCTAATTAGGCCAAGTCTAAGGCCCCTGCTAGACCGCGTGACCAGTTTCCCTCGCTAAGTAGATACCTGGTGAAAAAAAAAACTAAATAAATTAGGAGATTTTTTGTAAAGATAAGGCAACAATTATGCTCATTGCCTAGTTAAAAAGGGCTTTTACGGAGTTTGTCTTTTAGGATTACCTTCTCTTAGATTATTAGTATCCATAAAAATAATGAAAGATGGGCTATCTTTGTGGTTATTTTGTAATTAGGTCTCATTCCTTATACTTTAAAGCTGTTTTAGTCCAAAAAAAAAAAGCTGTTTTAATTAAAAGAATTAAATAAATATTCCATGTCCATATATATATTATAAAATAATTTTTTTTTGGTAATAATTACAAAATAAATTAAAGATAAGTAAACGTGTATTATTATTTTTTTTTATTAAAATGCATATTATTATATTATTGAGTATTTGAACGAGAAAATAATATTTCATAGACGTGTGAGATGGCCCAACGGGCTAACCCACAAGGTCATAGGTCTAAATTGCAACCTGTTGGACGGTCCATGATCAATTGCTGTTGTGAAGAAGTAATAATCATTGTTTTTGGTGACACGTAAGAATTATTTGTATTGTATGGGCTCAGACCATTTCATTTATGTTTTTGTTGACTATTTAGACCCTTCCATTTACATTGTTCTACAATATACTCAAAACAATTTTTTTTTAAATTATTTTACCTCTTGTACAAAAAAAATTATTCTACCTCATGCAGTTCTGTATGTAGTAATTTATTTACTAGCAGTAAATTTATAAATGAAACTCCAATCAACAATGAATTAGTTCTTAGTTTACAGTTCTATTGATCAGAAATACTCCCTGTTTTGAGTCTAGAGACTTTGTATCTAGGCTGATGTTGCAGCTGTGAAATATTCTTCAATTTTAGACCAAACTTGATGAAATTGCTTAATGTGAACCACCTTCTTCTTGAAGGTGTCTGACATAGATGTTACGAGCCATGTAGCTAAAGTGAGATCTTGATATTTCCATGTCTTGTAAGTCTCAGATTCGGTTGTGATTTTCTTGGTGTCATCAACGATGAACTGAGCAGGAATTTTGGAAGAATCCAGATGATCTTCCATGCCTAAGCTTTCAACAGTGAGGAGAGCTAGGTATCTCCATGTAAAGTAGTTATCTTCATTAAGTTTCTCTGCCAGAGGAAAAAATTTCTTGGTGGTGGAATCGGAAATGGTGATTTCCATGGCAGCAGATGGGTGAGAAAGAAAGAACAGAAAAAGATGAAGAAAGAAGAATGGGTTGCCCAGAAATCAAGCTCTTGATACCATAAAGGATTCTTGAGTTCTAACTATTCACAAATAAAGAACAAGAAAAAAAGAAGAGTTAAGCAGAGAGAGAACAGAGAGCGCTAGAAGTTGTGGAAGAAAGAGAGAACTGAATTACTCATTCTGTGTAACCTAATTGCACAATTGATACAAAGGTATTTATACAGAAAACAAAAAACCAAAAATACAATAGTACCCTCAAGCTAGCTAATGGGCTATACCAAAATAAATCCAATACTTCAGAAACAAACTATATCTCCATTCACCTAATACCCTCCCTCAAACTAAGCTACATGTTTTGGATGTACTCTTAGTTTGTCTCTAAATCTACTAAATGAAGACAAGGATAGAGGTTTAATTAGAGTATCTGCTATTTGATCATAGGAGGGTATGTGAACAATAAACAATTTCTTTTGATTGACCAGCTCCCTCAAGAAATGCATATCTAACTCCAAATGCTTACATCTGTTGTGCAAGATTGGGTTGGCAGCAAGAAGGCAAGCACTATTATTATCACAATAAATAGTTGGAACAATAGGCTGAGGTATGTGAAGTTCTCCTAATAGCTGTTGAAGAGAGATTATTTCTGTTTGTGCATCTGTCATGGACCTATATTCAGCTTCTGTGCTGCTTCTACTAAGCTTAGTTTGCTTATTACTCTTCCATGATATGAGATTCCCTCCAAGATAGATGCAAAAGCCAGAGATGGATTTCCTGTCGTCCAAGTCTCCAGCCCAGTCAGCATCTACAAATGAAATCAATCTAAAATCAGTGGATTTAGTGAACAAAATACCATGTTGGAGAGTACCCTTAATATATCTTAGAATCCTTTTAACACATTTCCAGTGCTGCAATGTAGGTTCTTGCATAAATTGAGAGACTCTATTGACTGCAAATGAGATGTTCGATCTTGTGTGAGTAAGATATTGAAGCCCTCCAACAATAGACCTATAGAATTGGGGCTTCTCAAACTTTTCTGAATCATGAGCCTGAAGCTTTATGCTAGAAACCATTGGTGTAGGCATAGGGCTGGTTTTTTCCATTTCTGCTTTCTTGAGTAGTTCTTTAGCATATTTGGTTTGAGTGACAAGTAATTGCCCTTGTGGTAAGTAGTTAGCTTCCAAGCCTAGAAAGTAACTAAATCTGCCAAGATCCTTAAAAGGAAAAATGGTATTGAGGTCTTGGATAAGTTTGTTAATCTCCTTCATGTTATTTCATGTTACTATGATATCATCAACATAAATTATTAGATATATAACATAATTAGAGGTAGTTTTGACAAAAAGAGATGTATCTGATTTTGTATTACAAAAACCAAGTCTGAGTAATGTATTAGCTAAGGTTTGAAACCATGCTCTTGGAACTTGTTTCAATCCATAAATAGCCTTATTGAGTTTGCAAGCAAGAGTAGAGTTGGGATGAGAATACCCTTCAGGCTGAAACATATATATAGTTTCTTTAAGTTTGCCATTTAGAAAGACATTATCAAAGTCAAACTACCTCAAGGGTCATCCCAAAGAAACAACAATAGAGAAAATTAACCTGACAGTAGTTGGCCTTACCACCGGACTATGTATTTGATTATAGTCTATGCCCTCTATTTGATGAAATCCCTTACCTACCAGCCTTGCTTTGTATCTTAGAATCTTCCCATTTGGATCCCTTTTTATAGCAAAGACCCATTTATTGCCAATAATAGTAGCAGTGGGTGGAGGAGTGACAAGATTCCAAGTTTGACTCTTTATGAGAGCTTGATATTCAGTGTCCATAGCTTTCTTCCAGTGAGGGCTTTGTAAAGCTTGAGATACATTCTTAGGAACATTATTTATAAGATCAGAGGTGCAGTTTAAAACTACAGCAGTTAGAATTTTGGGTTTGTGAATCCCAGCTTTTGCTCTAGTTGTCATAGGATGGGTATTTTGTGAGGTAGTAGTGTTAGATGGTGTTGGTGGGGGTAAAGCAATATCTATACCTCCTATGGGAATAGTTGGTGAAGAATGTGTATTAGGAATGGTGTTGTGAGATGTGTGTCTAGATGAAGAAAAATTTGTTTCAGAAGTGTGATCAACAGGTACTTTTGGTGAAGATAGACGATGTGATTCATTTGATGATGATGCAGCAGAAGTAGTAGTGATGCTATGCAATGGAGATATTAGAGGAGTTGTTGATGTGTGAGTGTAAAATCCAGAAAAAAAAATTGATAGATTAATTATATGATTAATTATTTAATTAGAATAGTCAAAGAAAGCTCGTAAGGAGTTAATAGTAAAGGCTTTGGAATTTGAAGAATTAACGATGAAATTTGGATTCAGTGAATTTTTCCGAGCGAGAAAAGATAGCTGATTTTCGAAAATCGCATAAAAATGCGTACCGATAATTTAACTGAAAGTACTGGCTTAAGTTTTCTAGATATGGTGTATGGAGAGATTAAAAATATAGAAATGACCATAAAAATATTTAGAATGAAAATCGGAACACGTATCTTTAAAATTTTGGCCCAAAGTTGGGCTAATAAGCGAAAATGACAAAAATGCCCTTGTTTATTTAATAAGGCATCGTGGCCTCCTTCCCCATTTCTCATTTCTCTTCGTCTAACAGAGAGCAAAAGAGAAGGAAATCACCTCCATCAACATAATACACATCAAGCTTTAAATCCTTATAACTTTTGATCCGGAGCTCCGATCGTCGCATCGTTTGCGGCTACGCGAAGCTCATCTCTTCCTCTTCGATTCTATCCGATTAACTTGGTGAATAACTCGAAATTTCATCTCATTTTTACCATTCCAATTCTGAATACGAAAATGGATTTTTAGATAAGTGGAGATTTTGTGATTTTGATGATTTTAGGAGTTCTCTAGCTTATGTTCTTAGTGGTTTATGTTATTAATTTCAGTGGTTAAAGTTAAGGACCCATATTTACTCTTGATTCAGCCATTTTATGGAACTCTAGATTGAGAATTTTGTGCAATTGTATGATATAGTGTTAGCTTGATCAAATTGAAGCTTGAAATTGCTTGTTGGTACATTGGACTTGAAGAATTGAGAGTGGGAATTCCAATTTGGTAAAATTCAAGGATTAAGGGCTGATTTTGACTTCCTAGAGATACGGTTTAAGTTTCGTTTAAATACCATGTAATGTGACATGAATTCCTAGGCTAGAGGACTTAAGATTGTTGTTGGAATCATGTTGAAGTTGCAGATTTTTCAGGGACAATTGTTTGGACAGCAACTTGTTTATTTTACTGGGAGTGATTTAGCCAGCTAAATTGAGTCAAACGATTTTTCTATGACTCTTTGAGATGTCTAAAACGTCCCATTTAAATTTCAGAATTTTTGGATATGTGGTTTGTAAGTTATGAATTTTGAAAGTTTGGTGTTTTTATGGAAAACTTGTGCTGTCCGAAATTCAGGACATCAACTTCCAATTTGAATATATTATAATCTATAAATGATTTTGATATGGGACCAAAAATGACAAGTTTATATATGAGTCAATAACGTTGTTGTAAAATTTCAAGGGAATCCAATATTTGTAGAATTTTATAAAAATAAATTACTGAGACTGGTCTATGGTTTATAAAAATAACTTGGTTGGAATTTTTGCAGAACTTTGAGGAATTATATCTCCTAATATTTAAACTTTTTTCATTTGAAACCAAATGTAATGCTTTAAGATATGAGTCCCCTGTATCTCTGTAAATTTTCATGATATTTGAGTGAATGTGTGATTTTTAACATAATTTTTACTTACTATAGTTCAGCAGTGCTATTCGCAGAAAACTCTTTAAATTAAACTGTTTTGTGAAAATTACTGCGGACAGCTCGGTGACTCAAATGTCATGAGATCAAATGGAGTTACTTATTTAAAGTGTCTCCTATCAAGGGTTAAAAGGATTTAATGTCAGTTTGTATGGTTGATTTTATATGAATTTTCTAAGTTACTGCGTTCTACCGAAAAGTTGAGTTTTTGACCAATTTCTTCAAGCTGTAATTCGACCCTCATAAATGGGAACTGTATGAAACTTGTTTTGGATTTAAGAGGGAAATTGAAAATAAATATATAGCACTTGTGAGTGCTTGAGAATGTGATATTGAACTTGAATAATAATGAATGATTGAATAGCACTTGTGAGGTGCTTATCATTATGATATGATATAGAATTAATTCATGATGATTGAATGATAATGATATGATATTGCCTGGGTAGATGCAAGGGTTGTGGTTCGCCCCACTTGCTCCGGGATAATAGATGTGGTGAATTGAAATTGATTGATGATTGAATGATATTACCTGGGTAGATGCAAGGGTTGTGGTTCGCCTCACTTGCTCTGGGACAATATTTGAGACTTTGTTGACCCTCCGTCGCAAGATGTGGCCGGACACTTAGACCTTTTCGGATTTATTCCCCCTTGAGATGAATTGAAATATATCATGCATGATATTTATTGAATATGAGATATACCTCTTGGGGATGCGCGCACCGAGGGACGGTCCATGGTTAGCTACCGGACCAGTCGGGTTTGGCCAGATAACCGACTAGCTGAGCTCATCGGCCATAGGGCAGGCATGCATCATTTGCATTTGTATGTTTTGTTTGAGTTTGTATTTGTTTTGGTTTGCTTACATGTATATTACTATGTGATCTACCTGCTACTTGTTCTACTTGAATCTACTTGTGCTTTATTTGTTTGAATTGTTTGTGTTTGAATAACTGAGAGGTCCCTTATGCTGGTGTTGGATGACGCTGAGGGCTGGTTGTTATATGGTAATTGAAATATTGAGTACGGATGGAAACTTGTGATTAGATTATGAGTTCAATAATGTGTTGTTTAATTTCAATTTAGTAAAGACTTCAATAATGAATTGATGTAAGTTGCAATTTAGTATTTTTTCGGAATTTTTACCGTACTGGGAACCCATGGGTTGGGGGTTCTCACCCGTATATATTCTCTGCTTTTTTCAGATGCAGGTCCCGATTCTCCGAAGTAAGCAGGAACTATGTTTGATAGCAGGCGAAGGAAACTTTTGAGTTCTATGTTGTTTTAGTTCTCTCCTTATTTTAAAAACATAGATGATGTATATATCTTTGCTTTTGAAAACTTGCCTTAGAGGCTTTGATGCATGAATTTGGGAGAGATAGGAATTTGTTATCAACTGTTTTACTGTTGTACTCTAGCTGACTTAAACTTCGCAGGTCGTGATTAGGGACTATTATATATGTATCATATATCAGTTATACTCTATTCCTCCTATGAGTGTTTTAATTACCCCGTTATTATTCGAATGCAGCTATGATGATACGTGTGATACATGTTTGCGAAATTTTCTTTTAAATCCATTTTTCATGGCTTCTTGATTAATATTTCTTTCTAAATATTTATGTATTATATTTCCTCCTTGGGTCGTATCACCTTATTATTTTTGACTTATGACTATAGCATAAGAATATGGATAATAGGGTGTTACAGTGAGGTATAATAATAGGTGTAGAAGTAGTAGCAGTAACAGAAGGAGAAGAAGTAGTAATTTCAAAAACACTAGTATCAATTTGACATGTTGAAGTATCATTTGAAACATTTTCTTTTTGATTGAACATTTTAGCATAAGGAAAAACAGATTCATCAAAATTAACATGCCTTGCTATGTAAATTTTACCATCTTTATTCATGCATTTATAACCTTTATGTTGTGAGTCATATCCTAAGGAAAGACATAATTCAGATTTGTATGCAAATTTGACTTTATTATATGGTTTAAGAAAGGGATAACATGCACAACCAAATGTTTTAAGGAAGCTGTGGCAAGGAGATTGAGTCTCATTTCTGTGATGGTTCTGTGTCTCCTTTCTACACTTCCTTGTTGATGGTGAGTGTAGGCACAAGATTGCCTATGTAAGATACCTTCCTTAGCTAGAAAACCTGTAAACTCTTTAGACAAGAACTTCATTCCTCTGTCAGTTTGTAATGCTTTTAATTGACATCCACTTTGTTTTTCCATGAAAGCTTTATATAGTTGAAATGTTGTAAAAGCTTGAGATTTGCTAGACAATAGATATATGCAAGTGTATTTGGTACAAGCATCAACAAAACAAATGTAGTACTTAAAACCATTTCTGGAATTAACAGGAGCAGGACCCCATAAATCAGCAAAAACAACTTCTAATGGTGTGTGGTAAACATTGTTAGTAGTAGGGAAATGCAATTTGTGCATTTTTGCTAAAGAACAAATTTCACAAACATGCTGAAACTGAGACAAAGAACTAGAAAAATCAAAATTTCTATTGAGCACACTCAAGACAGTTTTAATAGCACTATGGCCTAACCTTTTGTACCAAACTTGCATATCAAAATTCTTATTCTTATTATTATATCCCTTGGAATTAGAATACAAACAACCAGGAATTAAATCAGGATTCAAAGTTGAGTTGGCATCATTTACATTGGATTCAAAAGTATTTTTGAGAGATGCACTGTTAATAGAATTACAAGCAAATTGTGAACTCTGATTACTATTGGCAGGATTATAAGCAAATTGAGAGCTATTATCAGTAATTCTAGGTATCTTGAGATGATCAAAAGTATAAATTTCATTCCTAGTTTTACCCTGAAGAAGAAGTTCTTTGGTATCCTGATCACGGATTAGACAATCATTAGGCCAAAATTCGAAAAATACATGGTTATCAGCAGCAAATTTTGCAACACTTAACAGCTTTTGTGTAATATTTGAAACATGCAGTAGATCATTCAAAATATAAGCAATATTAGTATTAGGATCAAAGAGAATTGAAGACCCAGAAGCAAGAATTGGTATACCTTCTCCATTACTTACATAGAGCTGATCATTATCATTAATAGTAGATGAGGAGGTAAGGAGATTTCCAGCATCTGAGGTGACATGGTGACTAGCACCAGAATCAGGAAACCAGGATGCTTCACTTACAGTAGATGGGGCAGATATGTAGGCTCTTGGTTGATGAAAATTAGTAGAAGGAGGTGGTGGTTGAGAATTACCATAGGGAATTTGAATTTGCTGATTAGAGCTTCCAGAATTAGGATTGAATTCAGGATCAAACCTATAATAGCAGTTCCAAACTACATGACCTTATCTGCCACAAAGTTGGCATTGAGGTCTTGGATTATTGAAATTGAATCTTTCTCCTTTGTTATTTCTGCCTCCTCTACCCCTTCCACGAGGTCTTCCTCTATTGAAGTTGAAATTTTGAGCAATGTTAGCTATTGCAATTGTAGATTGAGCATTCTTTCGTTTTTCAGCCATTTCATCAAAGGCAATTAAAGATGATTCAGCTTCAGGCACTCTTAAAAATCCCATTTGAGTAATAATGTTGGTGGTGTAAACAATGTGTTCATCAGGAAGACCATCAATGATTGCATGGATATGATCATCATCTCTAACCTCATAACCTATTGCTTTTAAAGAATCTATGACTTTCCTAATTTTAGCAAGATAATCAGAAATACTCCCTGTTTTGAGTCTTGAGACTTTGTATCTTGGCTGATATTGTAGCTGTGAAATATTCTTCAATTTTGGACCAAACTTGATGAAATTGCTTAATGTGAACCACCTTCTTCTTGAAGGTGTCTGACATAGATGCTACGAGCCATGTAGTTAAAGTGAGATCTTGATATTTCCATGTCTTGTAAGTCTCAGATTCGGTTGTGGTTTTCTTGGTGTCATCAACGATGAACTGAGCAGGAATTTTGGAAGAATCCAGATGATCTTCCATGCCTAAGCTTTCAACAGTGAGAAGAGCTAGGTATCTCCATGTAAAGTAGTTATCTTCATTAAGTTTCTCTGCCAGAGGACAAAATTTCTTGGTGGTGGAATCGAAAATGGTGATTTCCATGGCAGCAAATGGATGAGAAAGAAAGAGCAGAAAAAGATGAAGAAAGAAGAATAGGTTGCCCAGAAATCAAGCTCTTGATACCATAAAGGATTCTTGAGTTCTAACTATTTACAAATAAAGAACAAGAAAGAAAGAAGAATTAAGCAGAGAGAGAACAGAGAGCGCTAGAAGTTGTGGAAGAAAGAGAACTGAATTACTCATTCTATGTAACCTAATTGCACAATTGATATAAAGGTATTTATATAGAAAGCAAAAAACCAAAAATACAATAGTACCCTCAAGCTAGCTAATGGGCTATACCAAAATAAATCCAATACTTCAGAAACAAACTATATCTCCATTCACCTACCTTCTTCTTCATTTTTTCCGCCTTGTGCATGCAGCAACCCGGTGGCCAGCGGCAAACCCTTAAATGGAGCTCAGATCCGCGGATAATTAGTCCTCGACCTGTCGGGTTGGGGGATACATTGGGAGCAAAAAAAAACACTTTTAATAAAATAAAACTAAAGTAAAAAAATTGCAGTAACATTTGTGTGTTTTAGCAAGAATTTAGTTAACATGTATTTTTAAGATGAATGATAAGTTATTAATTAAAAAATATTTTATAGAAAAATATGCAAAATTTAAAAAACGTAAATATATTTATTATATATTTATTAAAATAAAAAATAAAAAAACTCTAGTAATAATAATCTTAATTTGTACATACATATTATCTATTGAATTTTTTTAAAAAAAATTGTTAATCACTTAAAAAAATTATGCTTTAATTGTTTTTAAATTTATAATTTTAATTATTTATAAATTTTATTATTTTTGGTTTGAGAGTGAGAGATTAGTGATTAGTGATTAGTGATTAGTTAGCTGGGGAAGGCGAAGTGAAAAATATAGAGGCTAGAATGGAGCCACATAAGGTCAGAAACGTGGCAGAAATTAGAGTTGCCATGTGTTGCCGTTAGTTCTTCCTCTCTACTCCCTCTTCCTAATGCTTCGCTTCTCCTTTGCTTACTCTCATTTCAAAACCCAAGCAAAGAATCCACCAACACCACCCAGGTTCTCCACCTTCAAATGAGGACGTTAGTCTCTCGATTGATCCACTCCAACCCCTCCTTCTCCAGGCTCAAGTCCGTTTCTCTCTCCCTTTTCCCCTTTCTTGCTTCTTCATTTCTCTCACACCGATGGAATTCGCCTAAATTATTGCTTTCATTTTGCTGTCTTCTCATAACTCTTTAAATTCTAATAATTTATCATTTGAAATTCTATTTAATTCCATGATCACAGTTCAAAATGCGGTTTCTGTTTTATTATCCTAACTTGGATGCTTGTTTTTCCCTTCAAGTGTAACCGCCATATCAAAGAACGCCAGAAGTTTCACCAACGATTCCAATAAGGTCGATGAGCCCTTCAAGGTCGAAGAAGCTGAAACGGTAAACACACCTCCACCACCAACAGACAAGGTAACTAATTCATTCTACTGCTACTACCAACATTTATTTTCACTCCATTTTACTTAATTTTGTTTCTGTAACCTAATACTTACTCAATGCAATTCAAGTTGCTTGTGTTGGGAGGCAATGGATTTGTTGGCTCACATATTTGTAGAGAAGCCTTAGATCGCGGTTTGTCCGTTGCCAGTCTTAGCAGGTTCCAAACCCCCCTTTCATTCCCATTTTTCATATATTGTTGTTTTATATCATATGCATTATAATTGTTAGTTTTTTTGCCATATGGATGATACTCTTGTATTTGAGATTTTGATTTCTGTTTGTTTGGTGTAATTTCATGTCATTCACTTGGTGTTTTACCTGTTGCAGGTCTGGCAGGTCATCCTTGCATGATTCGTGGGCTGCCAATGTCGTCTGGTATAAAGGTCTGCTTTTCACTTTCTGTATTTTCCTTGTGGATTATGCAGTTCCACGATGCTGTTATGGCCCGTTATATCTTAGTTGTTTTTGTGTAATCAGGGAACCTCCTTTCGGGTGATCCGTTGAAAGAAGCTTTCAATGGGGTCACTGCTGTTGTAAGTTTTCACTTATTTTGTTAAAATTTATTGTAAATATAAATAAATGATAAGAAGCTCAAAGCCAAAGGTTTTTATAATAGTGTGGTGGAGCTCAGACATCCATTACCAACCACTGCAGTTTCTAAGACAGAGAAATATGCGCACTTCTTTTTTCATATTCAAGTTTTTGTTTGAGCCTTGAAGCAATGGTTGAGTTGTCACTGTGTGATCTTAAGTCATGGGTTTGTGTGATCTTAAGGTCATGGGTTTAAGCCGTAGAATCAACCACTGTTAGGCTACCTACATGATACCCTTTGGGTGCTGTCCTTCTTGGACCCTACGAAAACATGGATACTTATGCACTTGGCTGCCTTTTTCTTGGTAAAAGAGTTTCTATTATAGGGTGTAGCAAAACTAGTAGACACAAATAAACATTTTTAGAGGATGTGAAGCTAGGAACAGATACAATTGAGGTTCAGAATCATGGGGTTTGAGTAGTGGGTCCTGACTCTGGATAGCAATGGTAAGGGGGATATAAGTGGTACTCACCAGAAGAAGATGAAGATGCTCATAGTTTGAAATGGAAAGGAGAAGTCAATGTTTTTTTATCATGCTTAATTTTTATCTTTTTCAGTTTTCCTCATGATTCATAGGATTCATAGGTTCATTGTGCTAATTTATGTTTCTTTCCTAAGATCTCGTGTGTTGGCGGTTTTGGCTCCAACTCTTACATGTACAAAATCAACGGGACTGCTAACATCAATGCAATTAGAGCTGCTGCAGAGCAAGGTAATTGAAGATTCAAAACATTTGTCCTTTTTAATGTACTTTTAAGTTCTTACTGAACTTATTTTCTAGTACTATTGCTTTGGGTCACTGGCTCAATGCCCATGCAAATATCGTTCTTTTGAGCTTAGAATAAGAATGGCAATGTTGAGTTAATGGTATTCAGCTTAAAGAAACATGTCATTCAACAAATATACAGGGGTTCCCTTACACGGTGGCCACTTTCCTATCAGTTACATATATTTTATGCGCAGACCGCTTTCATTTTTTGTAGCTGCCTAACTATGCAGTAGTTATATTTTCCACTTCCAGAGTCCATGCTACTTATCGTTCTTGGATGATTTATGCATGATTCTGCAGGTGTTAAAAGATTTGTCTATATCTCTGCTGCTGACTTTGGTGTAGTTAATTTCTTATTGCGTGGGTATTATGAAGGAAAGGTAATATGTCCAACTCTTTGTCATCTATTATATTTTGAGGAACATATCATCCATTGACGAAATTTGCCAGCAAATCATCATCATCATCATCATCATCATCATATAATAAGATAGTGTTGCAAACTTTGTAATTGAGTATTAACATTAAAGTTTGTTACCTAGTTTTGTTTAAGGCATTTAAGACCTAAATCTTATTTAAAGATGAAAATGCTGATTTGATGATCCTTTTTCTTTTTGTGCTATTAATGGCATCTGTGTCACTCTCTGCTGAACAGTTGAAACACTCATTAAGTATATCACATGGTTCTCTTTGACATGAGTAAATAAAATTATTTAAATGGTCATTCCCATTTTTTATTTCATGATCTTTAAAATAATATATTGTCTTATTGATGTAGAGAGCTGCTGAAACCGAGCTTCTGACCAGATTTCCTTACGGAGGTAATTTTCTGTCTTAGCATTACTGAGTGACGTTTCATTCTCATCCAT
>JASCZI010241658.1:38295-52630 GCA_036250425.1 Stylosanthes scabra
CAACTTCTGCCTAGATAAGTACTTTAGGTTCTTGTAACTACAAAAATTTCTTTTTTATTATGAGTTGGTTCCTTTTGTGTTTGCTGATTAGTTTATGTGCGAAATAAGAGTTTTTATTCTCTAACTACGTTGTACATTTTTCAATTGTCAAAGGAGCGCACCCATGAGAAAAAATTTAGTAGAGGGGAGATTTGGACCATGACACATAAGAAAAGTGATGACTCATACATTCATGAAGATGCACGGTCTGTAGCTGTAAGTAATATGTATTCGATCCTCAAATTTGAAAAATTTCATTCATGTTGGTCTTGTTTAATATATTTTCTTTATTTTGGTTGATTTTTTTTTTCAGGAAGCAATTAAAGTCATTGAGACTTGTGATCCTTCAACCAAGGAGCTATCCCAAAATGACTCACTTGCGTAAGTACTCGGAAAAGAACACCCAGGACGTCTTCGTGGTATGGGTGTCGGACCGTGCCCTACTCAGATGATTAACTGTGGCACGCAACATACCAATTTTGCATCTCATATGGCTGCAGAGGAGTACGAGAGGCAGATTGTTGAGTTGAGAGCAAAGAATGCCGAAGTAGAAAAGAAGGCACAGACGCTGGAAGATATTGTGAGATACCTAGTCCAGCAGCAAGGAAATAATTTACCTCCCATGATTGCTGCAAAGATGGACTCTTTGGGTAGTGGAGCTTCTTCTACAAATACTCAAGACCTCCACAGACCGCCATGATATTCTTGAAAAGATAACTTGTTAATTGACCTTTGGTTTTAGTTTTTTTTTTATGTTTTGTTTTGGTCATGATGTAACTTTTAGCTTTTAACTGTTATTTTTAATACTTTCGTTGGCATTTCACTTAATGTTCTTAATTAGTGCATTTAATTTAACTAGATACTTATATTTAATTTTATCTATCATCGTTACATATTTATTGTGTTAAATGATAATTAATAATATAATTGATTTGCTAGATATACCAATATAAATTTAAAAGGAAACCAATATAAATTTAAAAAGAAAACGAACCTGATTACTAAGTTGAATTTTTTTTTTTTAAAAGAAATCACGGTTTAGCGGCGATTTTGCCAAAACCGCCGCTAAATAGCATGTACTGAAAACACTGAACCGATTTAGCGGCGGTAAACCACATATTGCCAAATCATATAACCGATTTAGCGGCGGTTTTAAAACCGCCGCTAAACCGTAAAAGGATTTACCGGCGATTGTACCAGCAGTTATTAAAAGCGCCGCGAAATCGTTTGCCCGCACCTGTATAGGCGGCCGTTTTAGAACCGCCGCTAAAACACCTAAAAAACCGCCAGGAGTCACCTAATTCCTTGTAGTGCATGTATGATAACAAAAAATGACGTTACTTCACTTATGACGTTAAATCATCATTAAAATTGACATAATTTATTATTTAACCTTTCCATAATTCTTTAATTTATGCTTCTTAGATATTAAATAATATCATTTTAATGACTATTTAACATCATAATGAATACACGTCTTTGCATATTGTCCGATACGAATGATAGCGGCTATTTTATTCACAAAATTGGTTAGAATTAGATGAAAATAAGATTAGAAACCAATTTAATACAAGTTTTTCAATCATAAGAACTAAAATAATACAATTAAAATCTCAATGACTATTTTAGTGCAACGAACGAATCTCATAAACTAAAATGGGATTTAACTTCTCATTTGTGCTGTCAAAGCGTATATTTCCTTGTTTTTCATAATTTGTTACTGTACATAAGGTTGGCTACTGTTCCCTTTTTTTGGTTGTTTTGCATGAGAGGACCCCGCAAATCGGCCAGGATACTCAATTTGGTACATGGTTGTTTTGCATGAGAGGACCCCACGAATCCTAATTCCATGTACAACTAAAGGAAAGTTAGCCGAATTCGTTAAAGCCACTCTTTGTTGATCTTTTATAAAAGGTGTTTGCTCAAAATTGTGGATAATAAAAATAAGGATGTAAATAATATTTGTAGTAACTAGGAAAATTTTTCAATATATCTCAAAAAGTGAGGTATACCGTATTTCATCACTTTTTAATTGTTGATTTTGATTGATTTTAATTATAAAATTAATATATAATAAAAATCAACGGTTAAAAAATAAAAGAATATAATATACATCACTTTTTGAGCTATACTAGAATACCTTCCACTAATATAATACACATGCTATGTTTTTATTTATGAATATTTTTATTGTACTAGCTAGTATGTATAAATTTACCACTGCACCAAAACATCCATCTTTCTAAAGTTCATGGTTAAATTTTTGCTAGCCTATTTTAGAGAGCAGCAGCAATAGTCTTTTCTGAAATATTTATAAATTTTATTTTGTACATTTCATTTTAAAAAAATAAAATCATAATTTATTTATAAATATTTCAAGAAAAATTACCGGTGTATCTTAATTCCTATGATGCATAGACACGGGACACGACACGACGACACACCAATCTTAATTTTTCATATGACACGGAGACACGGTATATATATAAAATATAATGTATTTTTAATAAAATTATAATAATATCTTGAAATTTTATTTATATTAAAATTTAAATTATTATTTTAAAATATTTAAAATATTTTTTTAATTATATAAAATATTTAAAGTAATTTTTAATTTTAAGAAATATTAATATATACTGCTTTTAAATTCATTTTAAGAAAATAAGTTAATAATAAAGTTGGACATGCGAACACGTGATGATAGTTTGGAATGTCAAGTGTGTTCGAATAATTTTTTTTTATTTTTTTAAGGACATTAATAAAACATGAAAGACACGCATGTCGAACGAATGTCAGTGAATATCGTGTCCAAAATGTGTTAGACACGCCAATTCCGTGCTTGGTAGCTTAATTCTTACGTAATCTTTGGCTAAAGTTCATTCCCGTGTTTGATGGCAAAGTCATATGTGACCCCGCGGATAAAGCGAGTTCATTCGGGTGAGGGCGATCATGATAATTTCACATTTTTCTTTTTATAGTGAACTGAGATTCTTATGTTGACTTGCATGATTGAAGACATGGTACCGTGTACTGTCCTATGAAAAGTACGAAAAAAAAAATATATTCTCCCAATTATTTTCTCTCAAAATTATTTTATTTTATTTTTTTGAAAAGGCCAAAATTATTTTATTAAGTGCAATCTTTTCCCTATTATTTCTACACAAAAATTAGGGGTTGACAATAGTAGGGTTTAAGTTTAATACTAACCCTATACGTGAGTTAAAAATTTCACTAAAATTTAATTTTACTCTATTTGTGGGTTTAAAATTTTCTAACCTAATTTTGCCGTTTTCAACCTGACTCTATTTACAAAAATATATAGTTTTTTTTTAAATAACATATTTAATGATACGATATGGCCATATTTTATAATCATATAAATAATATAAATGCTGTAAAATTAAAACAACAAACTCATCTTAAAATTATAAGAAAGTATTTGGTGAAGACATCAATGTGTCTTCTAGTGAAGATATTGAATCTTAACCATTGATTTGTACTATTAAAATCTGATATGTAATTAATGCTATCATTATGAGAGAAATAAATTTCTAAATATGACAATATCCTCACTAGAAAACACTTAAATATCTTCGTAGTAGAATTTTCTTAAAATTATAATTAATTACAAATAATATAATCATCAATTATTCAATTTACCATCAAGAGTCTTTATGAAAATTATCATTGAATATTTATATACGATGAAAATTTTTTAGTTCCACTAGCTTCTATTAAAAAAGGTAAAGAATCGTTTTTTTCTTAATATTTGGGATAAATTTTAAAGATGTTCCTAATATTTATATCATTATATATATGTCTCTAATATTTTATAATTATATCAATCAGATCCTACTACTAACTTTTTAGTATAAATTCCAACAATCTTCTTTTTCAAAAACAAAATTGATTAACCAAAATACTTTTTTAGATGTAATATTAACCCAAAATCATCACACCCGAGCAACTCAAGAATGGTAATATTGGATGAATGCTTGTTACATGTTTTTCTTTTTTCCATCTTTGCGTTATGTTCGTAGAATGAAAAACATAATAATGTATAGGAATGAATAGGATGTGTCACTTATATATACTATGAACTAATAACTATGTGTATGGTTTTCTTAGTAATTTTTAGCAGTGCTTGACGGTGGAACAAAATTGTTACAATTTTAAAATATTAAAGACTCAAATACGACGTTCTAAATATTAAGGACATCTTTAAAATTTATCCTAAAAGTTAAGAACAAAAATGATACTTTATCCAAAGAAAATTGTTGGCTACTAGGTCGGAGTTCTTTTACAAATCAAAAGTTTTGCGTTGAATTCTCACATTTTATCCTATATTTCATAAAAAGAAATGCCAACAAAACAATCAACGAAAGATTCAGGCGTTAACAAAATTACTCATAAAAATAAAACGATTTTTTATCCATTAAAGATGGGTTCCGTCTAATAAATCTATCGAAAACGTTATCTTAAACTACCCAAACTCAATGACTCATTAATGATGTTTGAATAATTTTGTCATATGAAGTCTATCTTTTACGAATAAAAAATTCATTTTTTTGTATGGATAATTTTGTTAATGCACGAATCTTTTCGTGAGTAGTTTTAATATTTTTTAATTTTATAAAATAAAATATTATACAAGTTGTGAGTTGGTCGAATAGGTTAGATTATTTAAACCCATACCTTACGTGGCACTTTGTTCAACCCAATCCACACGCAGCTCTACTCACCAGATCAATGCATGGTTAGATAGAGTAAGGAGTCCGTCTCTGGACACTACTCTTTAAAAGAGATAGAGTAAGGATTGCATAGCCGTACGTGGATAGAGTACGGTTAGTGTTGATACCCTAACAAAAATGATTCCAAGTTCCAACCACATTCACATACACCATGCTAGCTATCCGTAAGTGTGCCTACGTGTCATAGTCACTTGACACTTGTCAGTAGTGAATGTGAGAAGGAAATTCACACGTGAACGTTGCATGAGAACTTCAAAGTGGAAAAGAAAAACACACGACTTATGATACACGCGTACATACTATTACCAACAAACTATTACTTTATAAAATCAAACAATACAACGCATAGATTGAAAAAATATCACATCATCAGGTTGTAGTCAAGATAAAAGTCAACGGCCGCCCGCCATTTCATTTCTTCAAATAGAATTCATTCTTCACACCCCTCTCCACCATCTTTCCTTCTTAGCTTCTTCCGATCACGATGAATGAGACATTGAATGCAGCGGCACAAATGGGGGACATAGACTTGCTCTACAAGCATCTTCAGGTGGATCCATATCTCTTGGACCGCATAGCTTCCGTACCATTCATCAACACACCTCTGCATTTTGCAGCCTCTGCGGGTCATACCAGTTTCGCCACCGAGATCATGAGACTCAAGCCTATCTTTGCATGGAACCTGAATCAGTACGGGTACAGTCCCATTCACCTTGCTTTACATAACGGTCACTACAGAATGCTGTACAGATTTGTAGAGATCGACAAAGACCTTGTCCGGGTCAAGGGAATAGGGGGATTCACACCTTTGCATATTGCGACTCAGACTGGGAAAATTGATCTTGTGGCGAGATTCTTGTCGGCTTGCTCGGGTTCCATTGAAGATGTGAATGTCTGGAGTGAGAGTGCATTGCATATTGCGGTTAAATGTAAGCAGTTTGAGGCTCTTGAGATTCTGATGGGTTGGCTTCGGAAGAGTTGCCACAAGCATGCTCAGTCAATGGAGAAACGGGTACTCAATTGGCAGGACGATAAAGGCAACACCATTCTCCATATTGCACTTCTCAATGGCTCACCACCACAGGTAGCTACAATTTTTCAACAACAATTTCTTTTTCTACAAAACCACCTTCTAAAAGTCAATTTTAGCTAAAGTAAACCTTGGCTAATTTATTTATACTATTTTAATCTAAGCCTTACTTTAAAATTGATTAATGTTGGCTGCTTAAAAGTCAATTTCCAAATGGAAAAGTCTTGATAACTAATATTTATTTTGACGATACTAGCTAATATAGGCTTCTCCCTCTTCTCTCTCCCTCTCTTATATGATTTTTTCTTCTTTTTAAACTCTTGTTTTCTACCGTTAGTTACCAATTCATTGATTACGTAGCATTACTCATTCCCAATATATACTTTTTCTTTTAATTAAGTAATACTACAGCATGCAGTTTTTGTCTAAACTCTAAGTCTTAATTCCAAACTTCTAAACTCAAAAATCAATCACCAAATCAATTATATCAATATAAAATTGATTTTACTCACGTAAAGGTATGAAAAAAATATTTTTTTAAAGACTTTTATTTTTCACAATTAAAATATATTTTCTAAAAATCCTAATACATTAAAAATAAGAATTAGAAAAGAAACAATAATTAAAAAATAAAAAATAACTAGAAATAAGAAGTAAAAATTAAAAATAAAGAAATATATATAATATAAAATTACAAAAATAAGAATTGAAAAATTAAAAATAAAAAACAAATAAATAATAAGATAAGAATTACTAAATTTAAATTAAATCATCTAAAAATAAAAGTTTATATACCAAAATTTAGATTCTCAAATATTAGAGAAATATTCAATTCATAAATAAAATTTTAAAATATTTAAAAAATATTCTATTTATAAATAAATATGCAAAATTTTAGTATTAAATTTAATGTAATGATTTAACTAAAATAATAATAATAATACTTCTAAACAAAATCTATACCTTTAAAATATACTGTATATAAAAAATTTAAAATAGTACGTATAACTTTAATTAATAAATAAGATAAAACATATTTACATAAAGATATTTTTAACATCTTTATAAAGTGTCTTTTATATAAAATACAGTTTAGAATATAAGATACATGAATTAAACTAAGCAACTTATGTGTTTTTAAAATAATATATAGTGGCTTATTTTTGTTGTTGATATAGCATTTTTGTTCTTAAAATTAGGTTTCGTATGTGTTCTTATTTTAAAGTGTCTGAGATAGCTTTTTATTCATTGTGTTTATGGAAATAATAAATGTTGGTTGCGCAATCTTAACTTTTAAGACATTCTTTTTCTTTATTGTAAAATTTTAGGATATAGAGAACATTATATCAGTTTTTAAAATAAATGTTAAAGAAATGAAATAAATGTAATTTTTATATATATAATAGAAAATTACTTTACAGTATTATTTTATTTTATATTTTTTTTTAACAATTATTCAAATAATTGAATAATATTAAATGTAATAATCATATAGTTAAAAATATTATATAAACAAAAATATGAATGTTAAATTAAATAAAATAATTTTAAATTATTGTCTTTTTAGTATTACTAATTTTTAATATAATTATTGTATATAAAATAATGTTATGTACACATAAAAACAAAGCTACTATGTATTTACTTATAATAAATACATCTATTATTTAGTTATTTATTTATTTATAATCTATTCTCAAAATATCAGGTATTTAATGTAATAATTTATATTTTCTCAGGTAGTAAGATTGTTGATAGAGAGCAACATAGACTTAAACACCAAGAATTTTGAGGGCTCAACAGCTTTAGACATTGCGAAGAACAATAATGAAACCCAGCAAGTTATGATCGCTTCAGAGATCAAGGACATGTTAGTTAGAGCGGGAGCTTTACGCGCCACCTCAGTCGCCACCACACCCCTTGAAGAAGACCTAAGATCAAGAATCTGTTTGGAAGAGAGGGTAGCAATCTACATCACGCGCCTCAGAAGGCGAATCTCAAACGACACGCGCAACGCCTTGTTAGTCGTGGCGATACTCTTCGCAACAAGCACCTACGAAGCCGCACTTAGCCCCCCTGGCGGAGTGTACCAAGTGGACGCCGAACCTCCACCAGCTCTCGAGAAGATCGCCAGAGTTTACCAGGAGAACCATAACAACCACCACCACCACCATCATCATAATAACATTGGTGGTGTAGGGAAAGTGGTGATGAGGGTTTCAGATTTCTTTTGGTTCTGGTCATTTAACACGTGCGCGTTTTATTTATCATTTTTGATGATATGTTTGCTGATGCCGAGAGGGCGTGTTAGTGTTATAGTGACTTCTCCGCTGTTTCTATTCTCTGGTTGCTATGTCTTTTCCATGCTCGTTATCTCTCCTAGCTATGATTTGGGCGTAGCATCTGTGGTGCTACCATGCATTCTCTTGGTTTTATACTTTTGGGTAGCGTCCGCATACATTCGGTTAGCCAAAAAGCTCAGAAGATATCGTTCTAAACAGGAAGATAGATCTAGATTCTCAGGGGGAAACAAATGGTGATGAGATAGATCTACAAACTCTTTAAACAGTAAAATACATGACGTGTGTTTTTGTAACTTATGCTAGAGATATCCTTTGTAAATTGAAATGCTTGTGGATGCTAATTTCACTCTTCACCGTATAAAAGGGCTAAAAATATATATTATAAGTCTCATATTTATTAAACAATAGAGATAATTTTTTAAAAGTTTATAAAAGTGAGATATTTTTTTCTCTCGCTAAGATATCTCTTGAAATGAGTTAGACAAATTTTAATATACAAAATTTGTTCAACTTTCATAACAGTTATTATTCTTGTCAATCCCAATCACTTATAATAATAATAATAATAATAATAATAATAATAATGCCAAAAACTGGGATGGCTATTTTCTTCTCCATTATATTCTTTTTTAGACGAATTAAACAAAGTTGAATTGTGTAGGTGATTTTATAGACATATAATAATAGTATAAGAATGCTTAAACTCAACGTCGTCTATTCGACATCACAACGATGGATTTGGTTTGAATATGTGTCCTTTTTCTTTTTTTAACAATCCTTATCATCACGTATTATTTTCCATCTAACTTGCTTAAACGTGGTTTGCTGGATTTGAATGCCTCAATTTTAGTTAAAGGACACATGATAGATAAAGGTTGAGTTTAGTGTAATATTACACGAACGTTATTAATAAAGTAAACTTCATGGTAGATGTGATTAATTATTATTGAACGAAGCTGCGGTTATGATTTTTTATTATGATAATTTTGGTGGCTATAAAATTTGGCTATATTTAAAGTGTACGTACCTAAAATTAAGATTATATTTTTAATTATTTGACAATATTTTTAAATTTGATCATATTTTAAAAAATATATTGTCAAATAAAAAAAAAGAACGACCTCAATTTTAGTTAATTTTTTAAACGTTGCCAAAACTTTATAGCCACGATAATTGATGAATATAATCATAGTCTGAAATGCATCTATTGGTAATATAAAACAGTAACATTATACTCAATAATGCCATCACCATTTACTGTATTGATGTAATATGTTCTGAGCTCAGCGAAGCCTCTAGCCAGCCGGAACTTGCCTCTCCCTCCGACCACAGCGAGTTCCCTAGGCGACTCCGTCACCGGATTCCTCGAAAGCACGCAGATAGAGCTCCCGTTGAACTCTCCCGTGGTGAAGGCGAAATCCACAGCCATAAGAAGGGTTAGATCCTCACCTTGGCTTGATGACAAGTAAAAACCCGGCCATTGCCAATGACGGTTGAGTTTTCATCAGGCCCTTCCCTTAGTGGATCAGCAATGGCATAAAGATGGCCGAATGGAGTGGCATTTTTTGCCCCCACGGTCCTGTTGGGCCGCGAAATCTCGACGGCCGAGGGGTTTTTTCCGCTAAGGATGTCAAAGAGGTAGAAATGGAGATTGGTCACTTTCTCCTCCTTGTATTTTAAACCGTGCCTGTTCTCTGTGTGATATTTTGAATGAACTTGAACATTCATGTAGCAAAATAATAAAGCTAAAACTAGGAGGGCTTTTTTATTCTCCATTTTTTGTGATACGTGCATAGAGAGAATTGAATTGAAGCTAACAGAAATTGTGTTGAGTTTTTATTTTACGGGTAGTACCGTAGTAGTAACTAATGCTTAGGTTGTTTACTAGAAATTAATAATAAGATAGGCATAAATAAAAAAAATATTGGCCACTTGAAATTTCTCTTTTTGTTATATCTATCAAAAACAATAATGCTAAAAGATATTTTACCATGGACAGATTTTTGTGTACCATGTTAATCCTTATTTCATATCTGTATCTATAACTATTCATCGTAAAAATAGAAATTTATTTGATAAAAAATCTCAACAAATATGTTGAAAACTTAAATGTTGTATATTTTTCTATAAAATTGTTTAAGCTCAGCGTCATACGATAACCACGATGGATTTTCTTTGACTACCTGTTTTTTTCTTTTTTCTTTTTCAATCCTTATCATGCATCATAGATTATTTTCCATGTAAGTTTTTTTTTTACTTGATTTTCCATGTAAGTTAAACGTGGTTTGCTGGATTTGTATAATATTTTTACTATTCACTACAAGAAATACGCGACTTAGCGGCGGTTTTCAAACGCCGCTGTGTCCTTAAATTTGATTTCTCGTGTTTTTTAGCGGCGCATGTGAAACGCCGCTAACTTTAGTCGAGGAATTTTGGTTAAAAAAATTACGGCGACTTTTTCAATCTATTATAACCACCGCTATCATTATCGCTTGATTCAAATTTTGCTAGGTTATTTTGTATCAGTTTAGAACAGTCGCTATGTAATACTTTTTCTTTCATTTTCCATTTTTAAAAAATGTTCTTGCTTGTATATTTTTTTGTTCAAACTATTTTATTATTTTCCTGTAATAATTTAAATCAATAACGCAAAAGTGAAAACATAAATGAAAAATATTTGAATAATTGCTCAATTATAAATTTAAAATTAAAATAAAAAGAATGTATGGAGCAAAATGTATCATAATCAATTCCTAGTTCTAGCAAATAAAATAATTTTCAAATAACTCATAAGGTTAGAAGTGTTAAAGGAAATATTATCTAATTATAGTATCGATTTTCTATGTTGTCATTACTTAAGGTTGTCAATCCAAAAAATTCATCGCTGCAATGATGTCTGTTGGAAGATTCTCACCTTACTGTTGAATGAGATATCTCAGAACATTTTCCATTTTCTGCCTTTTTACCTTTTCAGATGCTACTTCATTCTCAACTGCCTGCCTTTTCAACTTTTCAACTGTCAGCTCCGCCTTTAATTCTTCCAAAACTTTCCGAGTCTCCTGTGTCTGAGCTCCTTCACCAAGTTGTTGTGAATTTGAGCCAAATATTTGACTGGGAATTGGCCCGGAACCTATGCCAGGGACCCTACTTGAGTGCTCTTTTTCAAACACTTGAGCAAGCGAATCATTTTTAGACAACAGTCTAAAAGACTCATCATGCTCAATATCCATAATTTTTTCCTGCAAACATATTTGTGAACAATTGTAGCCTCTTTAATCTCAACCAATCAAAAAAGCAACGGAGAAATGAAATAACTTCTACTTAAGAGAAAGTTTTGGTAAATATTAGGGAGACAATAAGAAGCCAATATTATTTTTCCTTTTTTTCTCTTTTTTCTTTTACCACCCACTATTTTCATAATTATACTCATTGGCTCCCTATTGATCCCCTAACGTTGGTTCCGTAGCATTACTCTTTACTTAAATATTTAAGTAAAAGTTATTTAGAAATGAAATATCAAATATTTAATTTCAAGTATTATATATCTCAGTAATTCTACATATATCACTGTACATCTCCATACATCCTATTTATAATACAAAAAATGTAAGCATCAAGATAAAAAAGATTTCGCAAAACACATAAATACAATATACGATAACATAGAAACAATTATGTATATAACACAGAAATAGTGTATCTCTACACATAAATTAAAATAGAAGAAGAAGAAGAAGACAACGAGTGTATAAAGATTCACACAATTGCAACCCCAAATATCTTCACAACCAAGAAGAAGAAGACAACGAGTGTATAAAGATTCACACAATTGCAACCCCAAATATCTTCACAACCAGATTGAACCACGATTCAACTCTTAAGGAGAACGACCCGAGTCTTGTACTCGGTATTTTGAAATCTGGTTACAAATTTTTGTGACACTTCTTTTTTTGACGGAAACGTTCTGATCTCACTTCCATAATAATTTGGGTTCCGCTACGACGATTTTTCTCTCATTCTCACGAACGCAAGAGAACCCAAATCAACCTTGTTTGTGACGTCAGAACAGATTTCATCAATGTTTATAGACCGAAAGCTTATTGTAATAATTAGAATTGAACAGCATACGGAGTAAAGAAACCACCTATGTGACTAGGGTCGCTCGCCCTCAACATTGTGAACATCAATTAATAAAGAGGTTGTTATATAATATATTATTTAATTTTTTATTTTGTATTTAAAAAATAATATTACACTAAATACTAAATTGTTAAATATATTTAATATTTAACTTTGTATAAATAAAAGTCTAACTCAAATATTATTTATTTCTAATAATTATAAGAGAAGTAATAATATCAAAAAAAAAATTAGCCTAGATATTATCTGTATCCAATAATAATAAAATGACAAGGAATAATATCTAAACAAAAAAGAATTTAGCGTAAAATAAATGATTGCCAAATCATTTTTCAATCAGATAAAATTTTCAAAAATTTAAATTTTATGATATAAAACGTTGTCGTATATTAATTCATTCTAAAAAAATTCATCAATAAAAAAAATATATAATAGTTTTTGTAATTTAAAACATATTTTTATTATTATATTTTTTAGTATACTTTAAATTACATAAGCTAAGTTATTTATAAATTTTTCTTTATATCATATATATTTTTGACTCCTCTAGAATAATGTTTTTGTATCCGTCCCTGCATGTGACTGCAGTGTTAATTTAAGATATCTTTGTTAAGGGATTCTCTAAGAGTCCTACTTACGAATACAGATTATATTGTACAGATAGATTTACCATTTTGGACGATTGAAAATTAAATATTGAGAAAATGTTATGTGATTTATATGTATTTAAGTGCTCCAAATTATATTAGTGAACAATAACATTTTTCGCATGTTCGGGATTATTCTGCTTTTGCATTCCCAAGTGTGAGTGCACATCGTTTTTTAGAGACCATTAGGCAGCCTTGAATATTAGTCTGGCTACATTCTAATAAAATATATTTATTCAATTTATCAATTAACTAGTATTTTTATCCGTAATAATATTACGGATTTGAAGTTTTTAATATGAATATTTTAGATACTTTAAATTATTCGGGAATTTCAGGGTTGGAGTGGGAATCCCGGCTAGGGTCCCCGTGCTTGCTTTGTAGGAATTTCACCCCATCTCCATTTTCTCAAGGAAAATTTTCCGTATCCGTGTCTCAATTCAGGACAGTACCCGCGGGGATCCTCGCTTCACGAGAATTTTTAACACCCTTAGGTTAGTTGAAAGCCTGAAAGTGTTTGTTATAGTTAATAGAGCGTGAATGATAGAGATAAATAAATAACGGGAGAGCGGGCACATTGAGTAAAACCACTTATTAATCTTGGAAGAAAATATTCCAATTTAATTGTTAAATTATGTGTCATATTTTAATTATTGTCAAATTATTGATATATTATAGAATTATAAATATTATAAATATAAAAAAATATAGAATAAGGGGAATATAAGAAAAATGAAATGGAGAAGGAAGAATGAAAATAGAGAAGAAAGCTTGAAAGAGGTGGAAGGGGAAAGCTCCTTGATTTTGGATGTAAAAATTTTATTTCAATTATAATGAGGAGGTGACATGTAGCATATTTTGGTTGAAAAATTAAGGAAGGTGATAGAGAAGTAGGATAAGGAGAAGAGGAAGGAGAGAACTGTTAATTTTTTAGGGAAAAATTTAATTTCAATTGCAATGAGAGAATGACATGTGGCACATTTTGGTTCTTAAATTAAGGAGGGAGATAGAGAAAGAGGATAGAAAGATGAGAAAGGAGAGAGTTCCTTAACTTTGGAGGGGAATATTTAATTTCAATTACAATGAGAGAGTGCCACGTGGCACATTTTGATTGTTAAATTAAGGAGGGGGATAGAGAAAGAGGATATGAAAAGGAGAATGGAGAGAGTTCCTTAATTTTGGAGGGAAAGATTCAATTTCAATTGCAATGAAAGAGTGTCATGTGACACATTTTGGTTGTTAAATTGAGGAGTGAGATAGAGAAAAAGGATGGAAAGAGAAAAAATGAGTGAGCTCCTTAATTTTGGAGGGAAAAATTTGATTTCAATTACAATGAAAAAGTGCCATGTGGCACATTTTGGTTGCATAATTATATATATATATATATATATATATATATATATATATATATATATATATATA
>JASCZI010241658.1:60272-101887 GCA_036250425.1 Stylosanthes scabra
TAATTCAGGAATTGAAGTCCAATTTCAGGAAGCGTACACAAATGCAAAATTCAGGGAGGTGCAGGCACAACTTAGAGGGAAGATCAACTGCCAGGCAACATTAAGGGTGCGTGATTTAGAGTATGTTGTTTATGATGTTTCAGAAGATGTTTCAAGCAAAAAGAGAATCTGGTTTGAAGTTGTATATAATTCAACAAAGGAAGAAATTTATTGCAAATGCTTGCTATTTCAATCAAGAGGTATAGTTTGCCGTCACTCATTGATGGTGCTTGGTTATGAGAGAGTTGATAGGGTTTCACCAATTTATATTCTTAAAAGATGAAGCAAAAATGGGATTGTAAATAGGAGGCATACAGGTATCAAGAGTAGCTACGATGCTCCGGTATTGAAGGAAAGCACTAAGAGATATAATGGCATTATTTCCAGATCATACACGTCTGCTGAAGAGGCATCAGAATTTGAAGTGTTGATTGATAGGTATCATCTTGCATTGGATAAATTGGATGCTGACATGAAGGAATTTAAAGCCAAACTGAAGGAAAACCCTACAATGATACATGAAGATGGTTCTTTGAACGAGATAAATGATTTGCAAAACCCACCACATGTTAGATCAAGAGGACGTCTAAGGAAGAGGCCGGGCTCAAATACGGAGAAAAAAATTGCAAGTGCAACAAATAGAAAGAAACGAAAAGCTGTTAGAGTTTTAGATTAGTTGTATTCAGTTTATGTTAATATTCCGTTTCTACTTCCTGATCTGATTCCGTTTCTATTTTTGAATAACAAAAGAGTTACAGTTATGACATTCCGTTTCTGTTTTAGTAATACATTCCGTTTCTGTTTCGAGTAATACATTCTGTTTTTGTTTGTTTATTTTACTTTCTTTAGCCAACAACCAAGTATCAAAAGAGTTTCTGTTTGAATCATACAAAACATAGATGATTCTGAGTTACATAAACACAAACGAGTTTAAACAAACCCCAACATCAAGAAAGCATCAAAACAGAGTTGATAAGATACTAACTACCTATTTTAAAAGTCTTAAAAGTCTTAAGCCAACATAACAATCTATTTTAAAAGTGTCTATCAATGTTTGGTTTCCAGTTCAGCCGTCGAAGGTTGGAGAAAGGGACTTCTAAGGGCAGCAGAAGGTTTAGTCCGGCGTGGCATTCTTTTTCTTGCTTCCGTGATTGCCTCTTGTGACATGCTTGTTGCTTGGCTGATTGCTTCAAAGTTAAGTGTGTTGTGCTCGCTCAAAAGCACCTTTGACACAATATCCTTTCTGAATTCATTGAGCTGATCCTGATCCCATTTTTTGATCTGGCATCGGGTTTTAAAAGCAAAAGCACCAGATAAAGCTGCTGCATCAAGAACCTCCATCCACTTCATCACGTATACCCCACAGTCCGTTGGATTTGGCTGCTTTGGGACATCAACAGCCCTTGGTTCGAGTGAAATTGACCGTTTCTTTATTATGGATTGGGCCCCTGCCCAGACTCGCAGCTGATTGAGGATGTTGCACTGAAAATAAAAAATAGAAATGGGTTTATAACAGAAACAGAAACGGAATTAGTTTTAATAAAGTATAAACGGAGTTATATACTTACAGCAAATCTGTGCAGCTTGGTTCTGTCTATGTCTGAAGTATCAACTCCAAACACGGAATCTGCAATGTAGAACTCCCTATTTTCCACATCCAGCACATAAAGCCACCAGTGACCATTATAAACGACGGGGGCAAACAACTCCCTACTTTTTTTAAGTTTCTCTTTGTCAAGCAACTCCATCAACTGTTGATCCTTCAAACTTGACACAAGGTGTGGCATCTTCGTCCTTTTGTTAATGTAATTTGTGCCGTATGTGCCAAACATCCTGACCTGCAAAATAACAAAAACAGAAACGGAATTTATAAAAAAATTAAAACGATAATTTAATCAGAAAACGAAATTGATAAAGAAAGTGAATACCAAGATCTCTGGTGGTACACAGTAAACGTCCCTTTGAAACCTTTCAAATGGCTCTCTGTTTAAGATATGGCATACTACGCTAAATGTAGTCATGTCGATTTCTTTCTCTGGTGCCATAGTCATCAAATTATACCTCATTGCCTCTTGTGTATTCGGGCCTCGGAGTTGGAAAATTGTTTCAAACTTGCTTTATTTGTTGGCATTATTGCCCACATGTAACACTTTTCTTCAATAGTGGCAGGGCCAACATCTGGGGTCTTGCATGGATCTTCTTCGCCTTTTTCTTGTTCTTGCTTTTGATCTTGTGGTTGCGGATCCGACTTGCTGCCCTCATCTTGATCCCCTTTGTTCATGCTCAACAACACATTCGTAATCATCTCATCCGCTGATTTTGTTGTATCAGTTGTTGCAGCAGTTACATCAGCTTCGGTTTGCAACCAGGGCTTTAAGGTGAGCTCAGGTTCGAAAGGGCTACACCATTAACAGAAACGAAGAAAATAATAGACTTTCAGAAACAGAAACGGAATTAAAATAAAAACAAAAATGGAATTAGTTATTACACAGTTGAGTTTATAATCTTACATTTCCTCTCTTACTGCATTCGGATCTACCTCAGAGTGATCACCAGTTTGCTTTTCTGGTTCTGTGTCTTCACTGGACCCCTCAGTTGCAATCTTAGGTTGATATTCATGTTCTAAAGGCCTGTCAGGATTTGTTCATACAAGTCAGAAACAGAAACGGAATTAGTATTTAAACAGTTGAGTTTCTAATCTTACATTTCCATGCTTACTGCCTTCGGATCTACCTCAGTGTGATCACCAGTTTGCTTTTCTGGTTCTGTGTCTTCACTGGGCCCCTCAGTTGCAATCTTAGGCTGATCTTCATGTTCTAAAGGCCTGTCAGGATTTGTTCATATACTTTCAGAAACAGAAACGGAATTAAATTAAAAATAGAAACGAAATTAGTAGATAAATAGTTCAGTCTTTTTAATCTTACATTTCAATGTTTATTGGCTCAGGCTCCGGTTCTGTGTGTTCATTAAGGTCCTGAGTTGCCATCCTTGTTTGATCTTCAGGGTTAATAGGCCTGCATTGAAGTTTGGAATGAATTTGATGATGATTTGACATTTAAAAATTGGAAAGAAACTAGAAACAATTTTTGTGATGTTCTTACATGATTAGAACGAGGGGTTCAGGTTGATCTTCTTCTTGTACATTATCCTCCATCACATGAGGGACTTCAATTGCAGCACCTTCGACATCCAAACCAGCAGCATCTTCTGTCTCATGATGATCATGTTCAGGTTGATCATCATTTCTTGCTTCATGATCATGTCCAGGTTGCACATCTCTGTGTCATTTTAAATAAAATCAAAAAGGAGACAACAGATTAAGTTGAATGACATTAATAAGAAGAGTTGTTGTTATTTTTACTCTTTTTCATTCTGTGACGGTTGAGATGGAACGGCAACCGATCCTTCAACAATTATGTTGGCACTATCATCCCTTCCGAGGCTGACGGTGTCAAAAGAGTCAAACATCCTGGTGTCTGAAGGAGACGGTATTGCTTCATCACCCTCATTGATCTGACTTAGTTTTTGCTTCTTGCTTTTGCTTATTATTCGTTGACTTTTCCTTCTCTTGCTTTTTCCAACGAGATCTTTGAGTCTAGTACTATCCGGAGGAGAGGTCCTGTTGATAATATCAAAAACAGAAACACAATTAGAACTATCCAAAATAGAAACGGAAATAAAAACTAAAACAGAAACGGAATAAGAGCCAACCTCGGTCCAGCCACACTTTGTTGTGTTACGTCCACGGGTTCATTTGAACCCAAAACAGGACGATCATTCTTCCACTTGCTCCTTATTTCTCTTCGTGGTAGCGGTTCATCGCGAGCACCGTGATCAGCTTCTTGTTCGGCATCCGAATCATGTTGTTGCTCAGCATCTGCCGGCAAGTCTGACTCAGTTGCTTCCGAGTCTGGGCTTGGTTGGTATGATTCGGATTCCGAATCAGAATTTCTCTTTGATGGGGGAACCCTCATAGTTGGATTCTTCCTCTTCAATGCATCCTTCTTAGCCATCATCTCACTTGTTTTTATTAGTCCCTGCGACGTAAAAGGGATGACAGTGTTGTAAACAATACGCAAAACATAAACAGAAACAAAATTTAAAGTAAAAACAGAAACGGTTTTGGGAGACTTACTGCTTCATGGGTTCTTTCTTGCTTTAATCTTTCTTTAAGTGTATCGCCCTTCCAATACGCTATCCACGGCTTCCGGGCTTCAAGCTCCTTTGAGTTCTCTCCAAATTGCGTCTCATGAAAATATATGATCATTAGAGCATAAACGCAGCCATGTATTGCAGCAGAGTTAGTTTGTTTGGCCTTCTTTAACTCTTGGATCAGGAAGTTTTGGACATGAAGTGCCCAATTCCTTTTAGCTGTGGTCTCCAAGTCAAATATTGTTGTGAGGGCATTCGGAACTATGGTTGATGTTGAGTTGGGTAGGAGGAAAACCTTTTGTATCCAGAGCATAAACGTCCGCATAAACCTTTTCCGGTTGTCTTCGGTGTCCACCGGCGTTGTCTGCACCATTTCTGTTAGATATACTGTTGTCATGCCTTGCCAGAATTTGTGCATGTCTTTATCTTCCTGGCTCAACTTCTTCCTGACAACTTTAGGCTGATAAGCAGTTCCTTTAGGGAGACGAATACCAGATTTGTTAGATTTATTAACATACATGAAAACAGAAACGAAATATAAACTAAAAACAGAAACAAAATTTTAACGTGTTGTACCTGTTGAACACAAACCAAGGGCATCCCCTATTTTCCTTGTCGTGATTTTAACTGATGCTGCATCCGAGTGTATTGTGTTGTCATGTATATCAAAGCGGTCGTATATTTGCTTCAGCATCACTTGATCCAAGTTGTTGTTTTGTAGATGAGATAATGCATCAAATCCCATTTGATTAACAAGCTTCTGTTTTGCTAGATGTTCTTTAAGGTAATCAAACATTGTGGCAACAGTTGTAGGTAGGCACCTAAACACATGCCCTTGCTGAAAACAGAAACGGAAAATATTACCAAATCAGAAACGGAATACATGTTACTAAGGGAATGTTAATAAAGAGTTCATTTTTTTTCTCACATTCTTGCTGCCGCTTTCCTCCTCTTTTTGTTTTGGTTTTTCTTTGTGTTTTGCATCTGATTTCTTTGGTCTTCCCATAGCTACTGCACATTTCAAAAACAGAAACGAAATACATCACCAAAACAGAAACGGAATATGAGACAAATAAATAGAACAGTAGAAACCAACATTCTAACCCTAATTGAAACCATAATTTCGTATTCTTGGACACAGTAACAACTTTACTCCCATATCAAACCGTATTTTCAACTTCTAACTTTACTAAAACCCTAATTTAGCACCAAATTAACCCCAAATTAAACAACATATAATGATTCAACAACCCATAACTATGAATTCAAAATAGAAACGGAATCTATTACAAAAACAGAAACGGAATACGAGACACAAAAGGAGAACCACCCAACACCCAAAAAGATCACTTTTTTATCCCAATTGAAACCCTAATTTTGTCTTCTCCAAAACAGAAACAGATTTAACCCCATATCAAACCCTAATGTCAACTTAAACCCTTATTTAATCCCGAATTAACCCCAAATTAAACAACGGAAATAACACATGATTATGAACACATAAATAGAAACGGAATTATTTCCAGAAACAGAAACGGAATCGAACACAAATTTTTACCGAACGTGATCAAGCATGACCCCATTAACGAGAATCAAAACCAGAAACTAAAATCGAAGACAAAAATAGAAACGGAATTGATCCTTATGTAACCCTAACTTCAGAAACGAAATCACAATTTTGATGAAGAATGGTAGTAATGCATGAACAGAAAACAAATTCAGAAACAGAAACGGCAAAAAACGAAACTAAAAGAAGACTAACCTTGTTATGATGAGTGAAGTCGTCACTCCTTCGTCGTTGTTTCAACTCGTCTTCTCCATCGGCCCTCAGTCTATTCGATTTCTTCTTCAATGTTGTTGAAACGTCTTTGATTTGTGATGAAAATGTGGGGTGGTTTCCGTTTTTTGTGGGATTGAGTGGGTGAGTGTGTGTGGAAACTGAATCAAATGTTTCCAAAACCGTTTTCCTTTTTCCGCGTATTCAAAACCCCTAGCTTTTTAGTGTAACGCGTGTATTTCACGCTCCTATTGTGAGAGTGGTTAAAAAATGCTTGGTTTGACTTGGATGGGGTATTTACTTGGATGTGTAGTGTTATTGATTTTTTAATACTGATTGCTATACGCGAATTAATGTTATGGTTTTTATGTTTGGAAATTTAATATAATAATATTTTTATTTTTCCATTATATTTGAGTATTTTTTTTTATGACCATTATATTTAAGTATAATAATATAAAAGTAAGTTTTGTTTATTTATTATGCTAATAAAAAAATTTTAACTAAAAATATCTTTAACAAAAAAAATTATATCTTCTAAAAAAAGTGTTTATTTTTTGTGAGTAAAAGGATAAAAATGTACATGAAAAATTTTAAGGTGACAAAAATATATACGAAAAATTTGAACCGACAAAGGTACACCTAAAAGATAATTAATAATAGATCAAAGTGACATGCCATGTGTTACTTGACGACATATACTTTTGTCCATTTACTCTATATTTTTTTAACAAAATTATGTCCAATTTTATTAAAGTTTGTTTTGGATTGAATTTTTTTGGGTAAAGTGTGATTTATGTCCCTAACGTTTATGAGAAGTTTCAAAAATACCTTTAAAGTTTAATTTGATACAATTTTACCCCTAACGTTTTCGATTTGTTTCAATTTTACCCCTAATCGTTAATAAATTGGAAAAATTGAGGGTAAACTTGAAACCAATAAAAAACGTTAGGGATAAAATTGAATCAAGTTAAACATTAAAAATATTTTTAAAACTTTTTGCAAACATTAAAAGATATAAACCATACTTTACCTTTTTTTAATTAAAGTTTTGGAAAGGAATTTCTCCCAAGACACAACTTACCATCAGCAACTCAAGTACCATATACGTGGTTTGGACTCATTTAAATCATGCAATCAAAATATATTGGCATCTGAAAATTCAACCAGCAATGAAAAATTATAACCCAACCCATCCTTCTTAAAAAAAGAAATTGATCCACTACCCACAAAAGCCAAAAAACATAATTATCATTGGCAAAACCGTTCAAAGCACAGGGGACAACATTACTTGTGTCCTGTAATGCCAAACGTCATATGTAGAGGAATGTCATCACCTACAACCCGCATCAACTGTCCATAGGCTATGTGTGTTTTCATCACACCATGAACCATCTATATTTCATCACCAGAGTATTGGCCCAAAGTTAAAACATTAAATTCACAAATTAGTTGGAATCAAAGTATCAAACTCGTGTATAAAAAAAAAAGTATCAAACTCGATCCTCACGTGCGTATAGGCATGTGTATACTTTACACTCGGCTTTTTTATGCAAATGCGCATGAGAAAATGATAAATTCTCAAAATGCGCATGGCCAGTTTTATTTTTTAAAATACGCGTGATCATTTCGATAAAAGTGGAGGTGAGTTGATGGTAGGGTGAAATGGGTTCGGAAAAGCCTGCAGCCATGTCGTCGCCTATGACAGAGGAGAAATGATCTCTAAAAAGCCTGTAGCCATTTCGCCTATGGCAGGAGCGAAGTTCTAGTTTATTGTCACATTTTTATTTCCACTCTTTGCTTTTTTTTTTTTACATCTTGAAGCTGGATATAGAGCTCAACTACAAACACACTAGCAATACCACGATGATGATGATGATAGGAAGACATTATTGAGACATTATGCTCAGTTTTGATTTACAAATACATTAGCAATATAAAGCTCACCCAAACATAAAAAATAGAAAGAATAATAAGAATGTAAATTCAAACACACTAATTTTGCATTTCAATCAAATATAAATAATAAAAATAAAAATTCAAATTTATTGTTAATTTAAATTTTGAAAAAAATAAAAAAGTTTATGAAACATAAGCTAATAATTGGAGTTGCTCATTTTCATTTTTATTTAAAAAAAAATAAAAAATAATAATAGTAAAACGGATGAATTTAAAAGAATATTTTTACTCAAACAAGAAATTTGAATATTTATTTTTATTAAATTTTTTTATATTTTATTAAATACAAATAAACAAATATTTTTTGTGACATTTATATACTTGTAACCAATTGACAAATGTGTAAAATAAAAAACAATTCATAAATGGTTATTAATTAAAATTTCAACACTTAAATATTGCATGCACATATAATATATGTGAAATATTTATTAGTAGTTTATTTATGTATAATATAAGAATAAAAATAGTAATAGGGTTAACAAAAATATATAATTTTTCATGCCATGGGTCATTATATATTTTTTGTTATACCTATTACTATTTTTATTCTTATATTATACATGAATCAACTATCAATAAATATTTCACATATTATATATGCATGTAATATTTAAGTGTCGAAATTTTAATTGATAAACATTTGTGAATTGTTTTTTCTTTACACATTTTTCAATTGGTTACAAATATATAAGGCGAAAACTATGGTGTTGAAATGAAGAGAGCAAACAGGTGTTGAAAATAGGAATGACGGTTGGATTCGTGACACGTGTGGATGAGGGGAGCAAGGTACGGACATGCACTTTGAAGAAGCAGGCGTTGCAGTGGCGATGTGGGCCCCTTGTGTCGTTAATTAACAGGGAGTGATTATGTTATGTTAATAAGGAAGGAGAATGGTGGACTAGCCTTTTTGGCTGTGAGTGTGGGGACCTTCATTTTTTGGGCTTGTGATGCTGAATAGGGTGCTATATGGGCAGCACATGTCCGATGGGCAACTATTGGGGAGATTGGAAACAAAGAGGGCCGCAATGAAAAATAGTATGAACAGTTGGGCAGAGTTTTGTAAAATTTTTTTATTGAAGCAAGGAATGTTGGTGTTTTTAATTTTTGTTAATAAGGCTTTGTTGTTTTAATAAGCACAAAATAAATAAAATTATGTGAAGTAAGAAGTGTTACTTCTAGTGGAAAAAAGTGATATGTTGAAATTAAATTTACTAGGGAATATATTAAAGTTAAATAAAACCGTAAGTAAGATGAGTTTGCTGGAAATTTTAATTAGATCTCTTTATTTTCGTCGCTCTTTTAATTTTTCTAAGTAGATCCATGTGGAGACAGAGAATTTAGAATTTATGCGTAAACGGAAGATGAAAAGAACATATTTCCTCTTCTTAAGCATGTTTTAAGCTTTCTAAAGATATGCAATTTTGAATCATGGAAGCTGAGACTAGTTTGAAAGAATATTCAGAAAAAATGAACAAAGAATATAGTTAAGTGAGTAGAATGAAGATGTAAAGTGTATAGTAGAAGCATGATGGGAATTTGTAATTTTAAAAATATTTATGTACGACCTCTATTGTTAATAAAGACGTGCTTTGTCAAAGAGAGAAGATTAGGTGGAGTTGCTAAGGTAGTTTGTGAAGTTTGACCTAACCGAGTTTGAACCTAACAAATACGCCTGTATATACATGAGCCGAGCACGAGAATAGAGTGGCAAACGGAGTCTGAAGCTGACGTAGATGGGGAAAGTTCGAGTTGTATGGTCAAGAGATGTGATAGAAGAGCGAGATAATTCTGTAGGTAGCATACGATGACAAGGAATACGAAAGGCAACATACCCGAGTGAAATGCGAGTGTAAGGTTCGGTGGGAAATGTATTGTTTCACGGGGACGAGGGGTCATTCGATAGGGCAAGCAAGTAACACGTTCTCAAGACGGGTTACCGTATCATGAAGTTAGGGTTTGGTTTAAGGTATTGCGAGTGAGTGTGATTAACTAGTGACGGAAAGTGAGTTTGATCGCGTCATATGTCTTCCTCTTTCGCATCGATCGTTGTCGTTGTCCGTGACTATGAGAAAGTGACGATGGTCAGCAGTGTCTCCGTTTTTGGCTTGTTATCCTTTGCGACATTTCGTCGAAGACAATGGTATGGCGGCGTTTTTTTTTTCTCCATACATTAAGGCTTCCTGTGATATTTTGTTCTATCTGTTTGACCTACTTAACCGTGAATGTGTTGAAGAATGTAAAAGAAAAGAGATAACGCACAGATCATGGTTTAAACCTATGTCAATGAATAACATTGTCGGAAAGAATAAAATGTCACATATCCAATGTAATGCGAAGCCTCATGCTATTGTTGAAGATTCTAATGCACGTGAAATAACACGGTCATGTCTGATCTGGTAAAGGAATATGGAACGATTGTTGAATATATTTGAATGCCTATTCTCCTGAAGTCAGCAATTCAAAGTATGAAAGATCTAATAATCTCTCAGTACGTGAAATCTTAAAAGATTAATATGAAAGAGCCGAACAAGAAACAAAATAGTCATTTATGTGATGAGATTTAAGGTTGATATATGGCATATTCATTAAAATTATTATCTCTATTGTAATATGAAAGAATGAAACAAGAAGCAAATGAATCATTTATTTGAATGCGAAACATAGGGCTAATTTTTTCGTCCATAATATAGTTTGGTTAATGTTATGTCTAATTAACATAAAAATGGGCTTTAATAAGAAGTTGAAATGCGTCATCATGCAAAAGAACCAGTGACGTCATGCGAATGGCATGTTGGTAAATAAATATGATGTCATTGGATGCAAATGACTTTGCAATGTTGTTGTGGATAATAGCAATGTTTAGCGGATAAAGTAGAGGAATGAAAAGATGTTCATTTATTGGGAAGTAAGGTGATCGTTTCCGAGGACATCAGTTTGGAAGGTGGGAAGTTTCACATTACATTTATGACAAAAATTACTGAAATTGGGGATTAATTTCTAAATTTTTCACGGAGCATGAATAATAATTGGAAAATGTTATAATAAATTATATAATCGAAAAATCCTTTTTTTTGGTACTCAAAATTAAAATTAAAAAAAAACAATGTTACATTTTTTGTAACTTTGTGAGGTTGGTACATAAAAAAGTTGTATAAAAAAATGTTTAGAAAAAGTGTGAAGGAAAAAAATTTAATTGGAATAAAATATGTTAATTCATAAAAGAAATTGTTCATGTTTTTATAAACCGGAGCCATGAGAATACCAGAGGGTCTAATTTTGTTTGGAGAATTTGTCAAAAAAATGAAACTTGTAAAGGCGGGTGGGGGAAATTATTTGGTGGGATTTGTAAATTTTTGTTTGTTTAAATTTTGTTGCGTGGGTTATATTTGGACTATAAATGTCTCCGATGGGGTTGGTGGAGAAGTAATGGAAGTTGTTTGGGTAGGAAGTGATCAAGGTCTCATTTTTGGGAGTTGCGACGCAACAGGACACAGTACCAACCTCTTGCAATACGTAATTGGTTTGTTCGTTAGAAGATACATGTATTATACCTGTATATGTGTAGTTTGGAAGCATGTGGTTTGGTGTATATGTGTTATTTAAATATAAAAGATATTAAATTCTTTTGGAAAAGTGCCTTGACTAGTCACAGTAAGGACACAGGGTTTCTTTTTCTTCTTAATTTTTCCTTGAAAGTAAAGGACACAAGGTTTCATGAAAGTTGGAGAAAGGGAAGTTAAACAAAGTCTTCCTCCGGAAGTTAACATTGTCATCGTGAAATAGCTTCCTCTAGTAGAGTAAGAGTTTAGGGTTGCCATGGATTCTGGAAAATACAGTCACTACACAGTGAGGGTGGGTAAAGTGCCTGGTGTGTACACAAGCTGGGAGGACTGTGAGCCGCTTGTTATCGGGTATCCTCGCGTGAAGTACAAGGGCTTTCATAACCTCGCTGATGCACTTGCATTTGTGAGGGGTGGGCCGGCAAAGGAGAAGAACAAGTCCCCCGTCAATGTTACGGATATCCTGTCTCCGAAAATGGCAACGCTCGGTGTGGGTTCGTCGCAGACTGGGCCAACACAAACGGGAATGACAGGAACGAATTTTCGTGTCCCCGGCTTGGACGCAGCAGGTGGGTTTCGTTATCGTTGAATATAAATGATAAAGTGTTGTTGTTACTAGGGTTTTGTTGGGATACAGTTGATGATGCTTGACTTGTTAATTTCGTCGCAGATGTCGAATTTGTTCCAGAAACCCAGGGTGGAGGGTTCCTGATTGTGGAAGAGATGGAGTTATACCTACTCCGAGTGTATATGAAGCTACAGGTTGGATCTCCGGAAATGGAGGGGAGGGAGTTTTACTCAGAGTATGGGTAGAGAATGTTTTATTTCAAAGGGAAGCTGAGTTGTGAGGAGAAAGGTTTGGTGTTGGAGGTCTACGGCAGCGCATGTGATGATGAAGGCAGTGCTAGGGAAGACGCCGCCTACAAACTTCTGGACAGATTGCTGCTTCAAACAGGTAATTCAATAATGGACTTCAATTACCGTCGGCTATGCGCAGCTAAACAGCAGATGGAGGCGATGCAGAACATGCAAGGGAGCAACATCGGTCAGAGGTTGTACGAGGCCGAAAGAGACCGTGACGCTTATAAGGAACAGGTGGAGATCTTCCGGAAGTATCTGGCTATGTAGGTTGAGGAAATATGCGGCCGCCAAGTTGGAGTAACTGTATCTTGGAAGGGTGGGTTAGGTAACATCTAAATATATGAATTAACGTAGTTTGAGTAAGTTATGATGCATAGTAAATAGGTGGGGCAGAGTCCATCATAGTAGGATGCATTGCTATGATTAGCCTTGTGATTAGGATTAGTTTAACTTAAGTTGGTGATGTAGTTGTGATTAAAAGAGTCAGTTACTGACGTATCATTAGGATTACTATATTTTAGGGTGGTAATGTAGCTGTGACTTGTGAGACTGTTATGCTGCTGTGGCAGGGTTTTTATGCATTCGCGTTGTGAATGTATTAGATAGCTGTGGCCGAATGAGCCTGACTATATGAATGATCTTATGGCTTAAATTTCTCATTTTTATGAATTTGGTTCACGTGTGCTATGTATGTGGTTAAATATGTGATAGTGTTGGGGATCATTACTTGATGTGTGTGATTTGTCATTCCTTTCAAACATAGTAATGGTCGGCGGCGTAACGACGATGTGATTAGTTTAGTAGCAAGATTATAATTATGCACGTGGAATATATGGATTATACGTAAGTGGCTATTGACAAGTATATTCCCAATACACATACGCGTATTATACTAGGATATGTGAAAATAACTTTAGTGTACAACGGGCTCCTTTAAATGCCATCGGGTTATGATGGACGTAAATGGGGCAAACCGTTGTGAAGTGAGGTGAATAAATAGGATACTAACATAAGTCTTCCTCCATGAGCTACGAGAATCTGTGTCACAGTTTGGAGTAGAGAGAAAATGACGAAGAAAGGGAAGGAGATCGACAAGGAGAAGGGGCGTCTCAGGGGAAGGAAGGCAAAACAGAGTCATTCTGAGTCGTCGCAGTGAGTACTCTACCTTCCTGTGCCTTTACTTTTCTTGCTTGTTATGCAGTAACCATGTTTGGGAAAGTTTCGCTCATGTCATGAATTTTTTACAGAGAGTTGCCTACAATAGTTGAGGAAGACGTCAGTGGGCTTGACAACGAGATTCTACGTTTCCTCGCCGATCTGAAACAGGTAACGTGAAAGTCTACAAAACTTGCCTACCTGCATTGACGCATATCTGACTTATTCTGTGTTGGTTTGGTTGTGGTCGTGATGCTGCCAAAGTTATGGCTTAGCAACGTGTTGTGTGTGACATTTGTCTTGTTTGAAGGATTTGTAGCAAAGTTATTTTTCTGCTTTCCTCTTTGGTTCGTTTTGCTGGTTTGACCTTTTTGAGAAAAGATTTTCTGGTAAGATGTAGTAGAGTTTCGATGGTGATATTGTTTTGGGAATGCAATGGAAAGTTTGTCTTCGGCGCTAGAAAAATGAAAACTCTGAAATGAATAGTTATTCCTTCTTACTGAGATTTGGGAGTTGTCTATTTTTGGCTAAGTTTTTCACTTTTGGCACACAAAGTCCCACAAATCATTGTCCTGTCTCCAGCATGTTTGAAGTTTCTTGGCAAAGGAATGTGTTTGTTGCTGCTAGGGGGCCCCACCGGTATATCAAAATTTTCAGATTTTGAGGGTATAACCAAAACAGAATTAAGGGTTTGACTCTGTCGCAAGTTATTTTCTTTTTAGTAAGGACAAAAAGGCTGGCCCCCATCCACTGTTGTTTTCTTGTGTATGATATGGACCTTTGAAAGAGAAACTTTCCGTGTTTCTATTCTTTTTTAATGTAAAGGTTTCATCTTTTGTGTGCACACAAAAAAGAAGGTTTGATCTATAGTGTTGAAACAAAAAAAAAAAGGTTTGATCTTTAGTATACAAACAAAAAAAAAGGCATGATCCTTAGTGTCCAAAAAAAAGTTTGATCTTTATTATCCAGATCAAAAAAAATTTTTCATGTTTAGTGTCCAAACAAGAAAAAAGGTTTCATCTTTAGTATCCAAACAAATAAAAAACCTTTCATCTTTAGTATCCAAACACAAAAAAGGGCATGATCATTAGTGTCCCCAAAAATAAAAGGTTTTCATCTTTAGTATCGAAACAAAAAAAAACCTTTGACCTTTGGTATCCAAACACCCTGATCTTTAGTTTCCCCAAAAAAAAGGTTTCATCTTTAGTATACAAACAAAAAAAATGTTTCACCTTTCATCTTTATCTGTGAAGTTACTAGGAGAAAAAAGTTATTGCATATTTTTATTGCATCTTTATCTGTCAAGTTATGTATCTTGTTGATGCCTACCTTATAAGGCCCTTTTTTTTACCTCGTCTCTCTTGTTTTTTGTTTCCTATGTCTGTAGCAAATCACTCGCCGGGAAGAGACGTTGATGTCGATGCTGAGCGCAAACGCAAGCCAAACTCAAACCCTGGCGGCCATTATCGCTCAACAGGGAAGGACCATCGAGGCCCTCGCAAAAAAGGTCTCGGAACTCGAGTCAGCCCACAAATGGGATAGAAAAACAGAACCTCTTTCCTTGGGGAAAATGCAGAAGGAATCAGTGTTGGGGAAGGTGAAGGACTTTGTCAAGGAGACGTGTTTGGATGTTTCAGACACCTCAACTGACCTCAATGCCGGAATCGAAGGAAATTCCTGCAAGGTTTGTCATAAATGCATTTCCGTTTGCGATATAGGCCATGTAATTCAGAGTTGCACAGAGAGATTGTTGACTTGTGTGGTTGGGATTTTTGTCCCAACATTTCTGAGAAAGCTGGAATTTGTTAGCTTCTCCACTCATGACATCGACATGTTGTACATGATAAGGCAGCGCCATGCTGGTTCCCCATTTGCATTTTTGTCTCACAGCCGCAGTGAGATGACTTCTGAAGAAACTCCCACGGTTAGGTTTTCAACTGTGCCTAGCATTTACCAATAGCTCTGTAAGCTGAAATGCTGCTTCTCATGACTTCACCCAACTTATACTTATTTTCAGTGCTTGGATCTCTCCTTCAGGCCACCACCTGGTATGAGGTTTTCTGGGACAGAACTTGCGGTTGCAGCATACATCTTCACAAATCATGGCGAAGAAAGGTATGCTTTCTCCGAATATACAGATATGTGTTAGTTTTTCGCGTCAGTTGGGCTCTTCTTTCGAATATGTTTGAACAAGTTGCCTCGTGGTTTCAGGGAACGTCTATACGATGATCCCCATTGTGATGGTTCGAGGTTTAGGTTCCTGTCACTTAGGCCCGGTTGTGAACTATATGATGATGTAAGCTTGTAATCGTTGTCCATTTTTTTAGGATAAATTAGATGTCCTACTTTTGATCATGTGCGTGTTTGTGAATGCCCTTGCACAGGTGCTTAATATGGTCGTGGGGATGTGCACGGGTAAGAAGAAGGATAAGACTAAATGGTGACTGCCTACCACATTCTCGGTCAGTTAATATCAAATTCAATCTTTTGGTCTGCTTCTAACATATGCTGATTTGAAAACTAATTCGTATTCTTTTGAACATGCAGCACATGATTCTTAATCCAGATCAATACAACCAGGACACCATGGATTACATCAAGGATCGCTATATGGGAAAAGCTGATGACCTGATGATGGTAATTTATCGAAAACTTTCATTATATCAATTCTTTTGATAAATGTTGATTCATGCTAAACTGTCTTGTTGCGTTATGCAGATATACATTCCAATGTACACAACAAATCACTGGTATCTGATGATAGTGGATATCTAGGACAAGAAACTTGTCTACTTGGATTCATTCCACTCATTAGATGATGAAGAGACCCAATTCAGAGTTGCTCAAATCATAGCTGTGGTAAGCATTACATTGCCCCTTGGTAGATCCCAGTTCTTGACATTGATTTTGAGAGTTTCTCACTCTGCAACCGATCTGATCAGTTTCGCTTTCCTGCTGCAGGGTGAATATATAGAAAAAATGATAAGGGACAGGGCTTTCTGGGAATCAAAAGACGCATTTCCACCACTGGTGTCCACATTCGAACCCGACCTTCCACCCACTGGACAACAGGAATATGGATCGTAGGTTATAAGTTCCTATGAGTTTTAGTCCATTGCTTGGCCTCCCCTAATAATTGTTTACGTTAACTGTGATCTCAGGATGGATTGTGGTGTGTGGGTGTGTGAATGGATGATGAATTCACACTTATGGCTCGATTATCGTTTGGAGGTAGAAGTCTAGTCGTGTCCTTCTAATTTCTCTGTTTATAAATGTTAACAAAAGTGGTGACCTAATTGAAATTTCATGCCCTTTGATCAGGATGTTAATGACAGCAGCAGAATGGCAATTGCGGTCTAGCTTGTGACAAGCCGAGAGAATCCACTATCTCAAGTCATTTCAGACTGTGCTGTGAATTACTGGGACGCTGAGATGCTGCGGAACCACCAAAGGGATCGACACTCAGGCAGCTGGTCAGGAGGAGTTGTCCTGGAGGAGGATCCTCCGGAGGCAGCAAGCCCAACTATCTAATCTCCATTCAATTTGCTAGTTTAATATTAAGATTATATTTTATTTAGCCTTTTCTAGGATAGAAGTTTAAGTGCAGACTATATGTAAACCTGGCTGTGTTATATTTTCCTTTTCTGGCTAAATTCGTATCTCTGGCAGGCCATTAACTATGTGCTTGGAGAATGTTATCAAGAACCCCCTTTAATGTTCCCATTTTGGTTGCCAAAAATGGCATCAATCTATGTTATTACGGTTGAGCATTATAACTTTGTCAATTATATTCAGAACGATATAACTTATCTGTTCATTTAGCAAATGTTTCATTTACTGGCCTAGGCTCTTGCAAATTTGCAGCCTCCAAAATTAACCTCTTCGAATTAGGACCCCCTATTTGTAGCCAAGAAAGGAAGATTTAAACACTACAAGAAAAAATGTGCTGCACGGAGCATTATTTATGACTTTTGTGAAATCAGTAAGTAAAAGAGCCCAACGCTTGTAATGAAATTGTTTCAAAAAACATAACATAAACACTAAGTAAATGAAAATTACTTGTACAAAGTATGAAGTGTTTTCCGAGATGTTTAAAGTTCTTTAAAGAAATCTTCCACTGGCCACAACAAAAAAAAAAAAAAACAAAAACATGAAGGAATGTGTATCACAAAGGAAACATGCATTAATGAGGGAATGTATCTCAGTCTGGCATTATCACTGCGGTGCCGAATGAAAACGCATGACTCAGAATGCACGCACATGACAAACCAATACAATGCATCCTGCATACTTAGGTATACTAGAAAAGAAAATCACAAAGGATAACTACATTAATTAACTCTTGTCGGCAAGGGAAAATAGTCCTTAAGCTGCTAAAAAGGAATACAACAGGCCCCAACAACCATGCCAATTCACCTAAACTCTCTTTAACGAGGACATGATTCTTTCACTCAAGGCCGCCATCTTATTGACCATCTACATAAATGAAACATTGTCACCATGTCAAGCTGATCGTTGTTACAAGGGAATTTCTGAAGAAACAATCAAATTAACACAAACCTGCTGGAGAAACTCGTCTGAAGACAAAGATTCTGGACTGCAATTTGCCTTTCGATACCTTCCACCTTAGACAACGTTTTCTGGGTCTGGGAGTGCATCTGCAACATGTTAAAACGACAATTCATGACTCAAAACCAACTCTAAAGTCATTGAAAATTGCAACTCACTGCATTGCCAGGGCTGCTGTAATGGGATGCCAAACCTCAAACGGTTCCCTTCGACAACGTCTCTTCGTGTGGCCAGGCCAGCGACAAATGGTGCATCGCCTCTTTCTTCCCCTGTTTTTTTTGGAGAGCCTAGGAGCTCCCTTGGTCCGCACTACCTCTGGGTCCTTCACTGCACCACCTTCGCGTCTTGATTCTTTCATTTCAGTATGGATACATGGTTCAGTTTTGCCCTCAACCTCGTCGCAAAGGTGGAGCAAACCAGAAACAGCATGGCTGAATGAACCATGGCTCTTTGCTCCCGCAAACACAAGCCTCCTAGAAGCCGCATTTAGAGCCCCATGCCTCAACAAAAAATCCCTCTCACTCCCTTCGTCCCTTGTCTCACCATAATGATCTAAAGACTTTGCATCCTTTCTCCATCTCTTCAGCACCAAACGGTCAGGTATCTCCGTAAGGTGCTCATGCTTCATCACGAAAAACATATGTCGACAAGGGAACCCTCTCTACTCCGCAGCGACACTCAAGCCTGTGCGAATTCCTTTCAAACAACACAACAATATGCCTACCCGGGTCCGTGTAACCCTCTATTGTATAAACCATCGTAGTCAGCCTCCGAACCTTGGACACAAAGTTCACTTCCATAACACCCTCTACCTCCTTCCTCACGTCAAAGAAGACTTCGCGCGTGTATAGCTTAGCCGCGTTGCGCTCCAGTGGTTCTAGACCTGTTGTCAACACGGGAAACCCATGAACCGACTTAAACTGGGCCTCCAGTTCATTGTTTCGATACTCTCGCACCATCAACTCCAATCCATGCAACATTTCAAGGAGGCTATGCCGCAATTTCACAAACTTCCTAACATATGCGTTGATCCCCTCGCACCGTGACGTCGTTCAGAAGCCTGCACAAAATTTGTCTTTCAGGTAAGCACTTGCCAACATCCTCTTCTTCTTGTAAGTCTCTTTGAACCAAAAACGCTCCCTAGTGCCATACTGCACCATTGCATCCTGCCACTGCGCCTCAAACTCTTCCACTTCCATCTCCGAATATAGCCACTTATTAAACATTGACGGGAGACCCTCCCATTTAATGTTCGTCGTGACATTCTTTTCCAAGTGCCACGCGCATAGTCTATGGGTTGCATTAGGAAGAACCGCTCTAATCGCAGCTCTCATTGCTTCATCACCGTCAGTTACAACCACACTAGGCTTCTTCTGGCACATTGCTTCCAAAAAATTTTCGAGCATCCATTTGTACGATGCCACCGTCTCGTCTAAAAGTAACCCAAACCCGAAAATTGTGGTCTGCTTATGATTGTTGGAACCTGAGAATATCACGAGTGGCCTCTTGTACTTGTTTTTCTTGTAAGTAGAGTCGAACGCAAGCACATCCCCAAAATATTGATAATCTATGCGACTCCCCCATCGGCCCAGAATATGTGTGCTAGCATCTTCTCTTCTGTCAGCAGGTATCTAGCAGAGGACATCTGATCAGAATTTACCTTCCCCTCCAGGTACCCGATGGCCGCATTAGCATCCCCATCAATAATCCTGGCACGCTTGCTTCTTTCAACATAGTTGTAGGCGTCTTTCTTCGTGAAACCAACGAATGAGTATCCGCCTGCCTGTCCAGCCATGTACCCTAGTATCTTCGATATGGCAACGCCGTGCTCCTGCATGTCATCCATCTGTGCTTTCGCAGAGTCGCTCATGCTCCTGAAAGTCGAAATCATGTGAATCATAGCAGCTGGTGTTAACTCATGATTGTGCTCCGTAACAACCTTCCTAACCCTCCATAAACTGGTCTCCTCCTCCAGGTAAATTGATAGCTTTGCTCTGCAATTGGTCCTAGTCTCCAGCTTGTGCTCTCTCCGCCTATCAACTCTGTTGTAATGTTTAGGATCCCTTAACCCGGCCCTATTACAGAAAAGCCTTCTCCTAATCACCCTTCCTGTATCATCCTTGCCGAAATCACCCTTCCGGATACCAAACACATGGCACTTGCCAAACCTTTTGTAAAACTCATAGGCTGCATCCTCCAACCGAAAACGCTTTCTCATAAACCCAGCAGAAGTTAGCCCAACCACCTCTAAATAGTCAATGCAATCTTCCTCGATAACCAAATCCTCCCTATCTGGCACGTTCTCGTTGCCCTCTTCTGTCCATTCGAAACCATCACTTTCATAGTTATTGTCACCTCCGCAACTCTTCTGCACATCTTCTTCGCATGCATCCATCACTCAATTCTGTCGAATAAAGAGAGAATAAAGCACCACAACAGCAACAAAGTAAGGAAGGAAGAACAAATAACAGACAGCAAAAATTACTTAACTGAATTGGAAAAAGGCAAAAATAAGTTATCCACAGAAGATCTACCACATTCAACTACACGAATTAATTACCATCGAATCAGAATTCACAACAGAATAAAAACAGGCACCAACATAACTAACGGGAATCACAAAATTACTAACAACTTCTTAATCCAACTCATTCCAGCAACCAACACATACATCACACAAAACTAAATGCCATTGAATAATACTTATTCCAAGGACGCATCAGATTAAAATCATATTAACTCGTAACATTTTAAAACGCGTCATCAGTAGATGCTACAACGAAACAGAACGAAGACCCTCATTTTATTGGTTCCATAGCCCACACGATAAACCTAAACCGCACCCTTCCGTTTTACCATAATTAACGCAGACACATAAACTGACTAACCTTTACTTCGCAGTTTATGCCGCCTCCACAATGCAGCATTCGATCCCCTTCATGCGTCTCACTTCGGTCTCCACTCCGTTAGCGGTTGTCACTACATCGACATCCGCCTCCTCCACAGAAACCCTAACTCATCAATTTCTAATTCCCTGCCTCCATGTCCCCGTAAATGCAACGACTGGTTACCTGAGAATCTTGTTTTTGGCCTTGCTTTATTTCTTCTGGTTTTCTCCCTAAAGAGGCCTCAATTCTTTCCGTTATCGATCTTCTATATTCATTACGCACATCCAAAAACTATTGTCCCTTACCCATTACTGTTTGGCCTTGGCCCAATCATTAGCCCAACATGCTAATCTTCGCAATTATAAGGCTGATTAAGGTTACCCTTTTGTTAAGTCTAACGGGCAAGGGGGATTCATGTTAACGGCTCCATCGCACTTCCTCTTTCCAATCATGCCTCTAACACACCTAAGGCACCATGCGTCCGCTCCTCCTCATTTTAAACACATGAGTGCCGACTTCACTGCCTACACCAGAGTTTGACCCAACATATAAATGTCCAAAAAAATATTTTTTTATTTGCATTTAATAAAATATAAAAAATTTAATAAAAATAAAAATTCAAATTTATTGTTTGAGTAAAAGTATTCTTTTAAATTCATCAGTTTTACCATTATTATTTTTTATTTTTTTAATAAAAATGAAAATGAGCAACTCCAGCGATCATTAATTTATGTTTCATAAACTTTTTTATTTTTTTTCAAAATTTAAATTAACAATAAATTTGAATTTTTATTTTTATTATTTATATTTTATTGAAATGCAAAACTAAAGTGTTTGAATTTACAATCTTATTATTCTTTCTATTTTTTATATTTGAGTGAGCTTATATTGCTAATGTGTTTGTAAATCAACACTGAGCATAATGTATCAATAATGTCCTCCTATCATCATCTTCATTGTGGTATTGCTAGTGTGTTTGTAGTTGAGCTCTATATCCAGTTTCAAGATGTAAAAAAAAAAAAAAAGAAAAAAAAAGCAAAGAATGGAAATAAAAATACAACAATAAATTAGAACTTTGCCCTTGTCATAGGCGAAATGGCTACAGACTTTTCAGAGATCATTTCTCCTATGGCATGGGCGATATGGCTGTAGGCTTTTTTGAGCCCATTTCACCCCTACTATTGGCGAAATGATGAGCAAATCCAACTAACCTCCACTTTGAGCGAAATGATCACACATATTTTGAGAAATAAAACGAATCATGCACATTCTGAAAATTTATCATTTTCTCATGCGCATTTACAATAAAAAATGCCCTCTACACTATCATAAAACTTTTTCCAATATATGGACAACCACGGCATGAGATAGAGAAGACAGGCTCTTTGTGATTTTTTTTTATGGGGAATATTTTTGTTTTTCAAAGAGAAAATTAACATTCTTTTATTAATAAAATATGGTAATTATCATTTGATGTACTTAAATATAGGGCCGTCAAAATGGACCAAACTCGTCGAGTCCGGACCGTGTAAAATACGTGCTTAAATGGGCTGGCCCGTTTATTTAATTTATTTTTAAAAATAAAAAATAGCATTTTCCCTATATTTTATCATATTCGACCTGAAAACCCGATCCATCAATTAAAAAAACATTTCTAAGAATTTTTTGCTAAAAATAATATTTATTTTTTGTAAAAAATAACTTTTCAAGTTAAAATTTAAATTATTTATTTATTTTTTTAAAAAATAAATAATTAATTAATTAACGGGCTAGCCCGTTTATCCATCGGGCTGGCCATAGATGGTCGGGCTAAAAAAATTTTAGCCCGTATAAAATTGGGTTAAACGGTCTAACCCGTAACCCATTTTACCCGCGAACTAAATGGGCAAGGCCTAAATGGTCAAGCCCGCTCATTTGACAGCCCTACTTAAATAGTTGAAAACATGGAGAATTCTTAGGTGGTGAAAGTATCTAGTGGTCCATTAAGATTTCAAATATTATTTCTAAAATAAAAAAAAATATGGATATATATTAGAAATAACCACAGCTACACATTTAGAATATTTTTCTATAATTCTTAAAAAACTATTAGATACTTTCACCACCATAGACAAAACCTGAAAACATATATTATAAAAAATTATTACTGATGTTAAATATACATTTAAGAGTCCATAACAAGCAAAATAAATAGTTCATCGAATCGTGGCAGTCAATAAATCTACTCAGGGCGAAGCCTCATAGATAGTAAGGGAGGCAATGGCCCCTCCCAAACAATAATTATTTGGTGTAATTTATACCAAAATTTAAATTTAAGCCCCTCTAAAATTTTTAATTAAATTCCTTTTCAATTACTGGAGTAATTTTATGTATGGAGACTTTTAGCTATAGTCTTGTTTTGTTTAGAAATTGCCTCGGAGGGGCTTGTAGTGAAAGATGTATCTAGTAGATTGTTGATTGTAATAGGTGTCTGTAACACGGGGTCTAATTATCTTCTCTGATAATGTTGTAGAGAATATTATTAGACTTTCTTTTAAACTTACGTAACTCTCTCAATTGCATCGAGAATAAAAACCACATTTTTAAAAGGAAAAAAGCCAAGCAAAATGAATATATTATAATATTATATTAGTTATTAGAGAAATTAAATAATTGAAGCATGAATTTAATTATTCAAATAAAACAATGGGTAATCATTGTATTACGGCGGGGCTCGATCATTACTCCTTGTTGGCCTAATAATCAACATTATATTATTATAGGCATTTTTTTATTTTATTTTGTGGAATAAATTAAGTTTCTGAGATTTATATAGAAGAATTTTAGCCATTCATTTTAATAAATAAGAAGAATACAAGAAGAAATATATAGAAAATAATTAAAGATAAATAAATAAATTTACGCTACATACAATTAAATAATTTCTTTTCTTATTATTATTACTTTACTTATATATATTTGGCCTTTCAACCTTCTCATAAATCAATAACTGTATGTATATTTCTAATAAGTACCAAGAATAATTTAGTGATTTTAGCCGTAAATTTTAATTATAACGGTAGATTAAAATAACTGAATTAGTATAAGTTATAGAATACTTAAAGTTTGTAGAAAATATATATTTATTATCTTGTATACATGATGTATATACATAAATTTCACGTCATAACAATCGTTATTAAGTTCTAATCAAAATTGATCCACATGTATGGTGCAAGAATACCAAATTAAACCCTACATATAACTTTTAGGCCGCCAATTGTGATTTATCAAAAGTAATTAACATAAAGTTACTGTGGTATTAAATCAACAAGTAAAATTGTAACCAAAAAAAATCAACAAGTAAAATTAAACGTATCTTATTTTCTCATAATTGCTATATGAATTTTTTTTAGCTACCTCCTTTGATCAAACCAATAGACCGAATTAATTAGAGGTTTAAAGGCTCGATTAAAAAGTTGAATTAATATAATAAAATAATATATTCACATATAAAATATATAATTTTTAAAAAATAAGTTTTTTATGTCTTATTATTTTAAACCAATAAATTGCTAAAAGAAATTAATTGATTCAATCGGTTAATTAATTTTCAGCAATTAATTTTTTCCATCCTTTGACCGATTTGCTATTGATAACTTTTTTTTTTCATAATAATAGTCGGCCAGTACAGTTAAGATTGGTTCTTAGATCTATGATTTTTTCTTTTTTTTACTTTTATTTGTATTCGGTGACCCTGAAATTAAATTTTCTATTGAGAGTTATAACATCATTGTTAATAAAGTAAATTTTAATTTGATAATATTTATAATAAAAAAAAAACGAAAAATCCGATCTTAATTTCAATTATATTTATTAAATGTTACAACAAAAAAAATATCATAGCAACCATAATGATGATCATTGCAATCTGCAATCTAAGTTTGAGTCCATTACTATTAGTAATGTATAATGGTAACATTATACTCAATAATGGCATCACCAGTCTTTGCACTAATGTAATATGTGTTAAGCAAAGCAAAACCTCTAGCCAGCCTGAATTTGCCTCTGCCTCCGACCACAGCCAGTTCCCTGTTGTGCGGCTCGTACACCGGATTCCTCGTAAGCACGCTGAAGGAGCTCCCGTTGAACTCTCCCGTGGTGAAGGCAAAATCCACAGCCCTAAGAAGGGTTAGATCCTCACCTTGGCTTGATGACAAGTATAAACCCCGAGCATTGCCAATGACGGTTGAGTTTTCATGAGGCCCTTCCCTCAATGGATCATCAATGGCATAAACATGGCCGAATGGAGTCGCATTTTCTGCCCCCACCGGCTTTTTGGGTCGCGAAATCTCGACGGCCGTGGGGTGTTTCCCGCTAATGGTATCAAAGAGGAAGAAATGGAGATTTGTCACTTTCTCCTTGAGATGATGGGAACCGTGCTTGTTTTCAGAATGATATTTTGAATGAACTTGAACACTGGTGGAGCAAAATATTAAAGCCAAAACTAGGAGGGTTGTTTTCTTCTCCATTTTTTAAAAATATTTTTCTGATACATAGAGAATTGAATTGTGTGGGGTTTTTATATAAGATAGTAGTCAATAGTATAATTAATGCTTAGGATGTTCGTCAACCCCGAATCTTTGCTCCTCATCAATTTGGTGTGACGTATTTGGTTTTGATTCCTAGATACATACATTCGTCGAACCCAAAAAGTATATCATATTAAGAGAAGGATTCTGTTATATTTCTTTCCATCCAAATGCTTGCTTGTTTCATGTTTTTTTTTTTTTTTGTTGACTACTTGTTTCATGTTTAAATAGATAACTTTTCATTTTTGAAATAAATGGTCTATTTAAAACTAAGGCTAATTCACCAAAAATATCTATTTAAAAATTAAATAATATTGGCTAATTTTTAATAGTCTTTATTTGGGTACTTTTGATTCCTATTCGAGGCATTGCAAGAACCAAACGTGCGGGTAGAAAATTTTATTTTTTTAATCTATTTTGTACTTTGAATATATATAAAATAGATGGAAATTTTTTTATGAAGAATAAAAATACACATAAATAATTAAATAAATCAAATTTATATCTCAATAATTCCTATATTAAATATTTATATTCCAGTGTTATTCGTGTTACATTTCAGTTAATTGACACTCACGGATAACATGTTTTCTGACATTGTTCAATGAGTTATTCAGCAATATATATAAAAATTTAAAAAGTTAATTAAAAATTAGAATTTATGTAACAAAATATATTTTATATATTAAAAAATAGGAAAAACGAGTTAGACGAGACAACCCGTGCCCGCTCGGCTCAAACCCGTCTAACTCGCGAGTTATACGATCCGAGCCAAATTGACCCGCTTTTAAATGAGATGTAATTTCAGTGGCTCGACTCGCCCACATTTACGAGCGATCCGAGTCGACTCGCGAGTCGTGACTTGTTTTGACGGCTCTAGCTTTGACGTGCGATAATTTGCCTTCGGAGTTTAATTCATCAAAATTAGGTTTATGTTCATTGTAGCACATCCGAACACTAACTCTCACACTCAAATTTAGAAGTAGTGAAGTTTTTTAAACCTTCGGAAAAGTAAATAACCGAGAGAGTTTAGGCCCGAGTCGTCTCTCGTGGAGGTTGCAATTAGATTGATCAATAATGGAAAAATGAGGATTTGTTGAACAATTAAGTGAGAATCAAGCAACAAGTAATCAATATCATGAGAAAGCTAATTATCAACTAAAGTAAGCATGACTAACAACTAAAGAAAACAATAATTGAAATTCAATACTAGTATTAAAGCTATCTTGGCTAGGATTGAAGATTAAGGATCACTATCCTTGTCATTAACCACAAACATGACAATTATGAAGAATTAATCCTACTTAGTCAACCTCTAAGCATTGAAGAAAGTCAAGTAGGCATAACTAATCTTAATTCATAAGTCCTAGTCAACTTACTAATAAAAAAGATTAGTCTTAGTGAAAACAAGATTAATCAAGAATTAACCTCAATCACAAATCATAATCAACTTAGCATTATTAAAAGACTAGCGTCAATGAAAACAAGATTAATTAACAACTCTTAATCATCAATCAATATGGCTACGTTTGTTTTGAGTGAACATGACACAGAGACATAGACATTGATGTATTAAAAAGTGTTTGGTGGTAGAGACATGGACAATAGACATAGTGTCTCAAGTACAATTTTTCTTGTTTTATTGTCCACTCTTTTATGAAGGACAATGATGGACACGAGATTTAACAAGATGGACACAAGATTTTTAATAAAAAATTTTCTTTTTTTACCCATAAAACATTTTTATTATTCCACTGTTAACCCTTTTTATTTTAGGATCAAAAATTCTAATTCTCAATCTTCTCTCTCTATTTAGACTTCAAGGAGGCAAGTTTTTCTTTTTTTCCTTCTCTTCTTCGTGTTCAATTTCCATAATTTGAGTTTCTTTCTCTTCTTTTTTTTTCATTTTCTCTCTCTCTTCATACTTAGTGTTTTTCTTTCTTTCTTTTCTTTTTCTTCTTTTTCTTGTGGGTATTCTATTTCTTTTTTCTTTTTCCAGTTTCTTCTCTCTTTCTCTTCTTATTTCTTCTCTCCTCTCCACTTTCTTTTTCTTCTCTTCTCTCTTTCTCTTCTTATTTCTTCTTTTTCTTGTGCATAACTTTCCAGTTTTTGGAAGATGCATGGAAGATGAACATGATTTGTTTGTAAAAGGGTATTCTATTTGCTTTCGTTTTTTTATTTATTATGAAATGAATTTTTCACAAACACAAAATCAAATTTTGAATGATTGAAAAAAAAAAGTTATTAACTAGCAGTGAAATACATAATAATTAAAAATGAAAAAAATTAACAGAAGCAAATATGTGTTGAAATTGAAAAGATTGTTATGAGAAGAGAAAAAGTTGAAATTTTTAATTTTCAATTTAATTTATTTTTAAAAGCATAAAAATATCTTTTATGTCAAATTATAGATTTGTCCATGTATGTCATGTACATCATTGCCAAACATAATACAGAGACATTAATTTTTTAGTGTCTTATTCTGTTCTATCCATGTTTCAGTGTCTTGTTCTGTCCTGTTCTTCTAACCAAACACAGCCTATTGGACATGAATGACTCAAAATCACCTAATTTCCCAATCGCAAGCCAAGTGTAAAACTACTCTAAAACTACACTAAGCATTTATCAAACACATGGTGGACATATTTGAACATAACATCAAATAAGCTCAATTCTATTTCTACTCATCACCAAACTTGCAAGAAAACTAAAATCAACATTAAGAATCACAAATAAACAATACCCATAAGGAAAATCATCATTAACATCAAATTAAAATTAGAAATTCAAGTAGCAAACATTCATAACAACAAAGTATGAGAACAAAAGTATGAAAATGAAAGTGCAACTCTAAGAGTTTAAGAGAAGATGAAAGTAAAGATTAATTTTTGTAATAATTAACAAATATTAAAATAAAACTAACTAAACTAACCCTAATTCTAGAGAGAGGGGAGAGCTTCTCTCTCTAGAAGCTAACTAAACCATCATAAAACCTAACCCTAAACTCTCCTTATTTTTCCCACTTGAAAATCCTCCTTTAATGCTTGAAAAATATGATGTTTGGGGCTTTTCTTGGAGCCTCAAAATGTGGGTCACGTGCAGCACTAGTGCATATGCACAAACTCGTGTATATGCACCAGTGCGCTCTGACAGCTTCTTTTCTTCTTTGTTTTTCTTGAATTTCTCCATTTATCCCATTCTTCATTCACTCCTTCCAGGCCATCAATGCCTCCTAAACTTAAAATACAAACTAAGTTCATAAAATTCATTCTTTTTAACACAAAATTTCACATAAAATATGAATTTATTAGGCTTCCCACTCTAACCCTGAAGCTCCATCTTGGACTGCGAAACCGTAACCGCTTTATCCCTAATTCCTTCATCACCGCTATCATCGGATCTCTCTCCACATTTGCCCACCTTGAGTCCCCACAACTGTCATGTGCAACCACAACGTCATCTTTCTCGACAACACCATCACACCCTCCTTCTTGAATTTCGACCTAGAAACCGAAACCGAATTCGGGCACTTATCTATCCTGCTTTTGACCCAGAACCGATGAGCAAATTATTCCATTTTCCCCGATTTGAGCTCCTCCCACGAGTGCCTGCTAGCAAACCAAGCTTGCTTTGCCACCTTGTGGAGACTTTGGGGGAGTGAAGAAAGCTTTGGCTTTTGTTGGAAGGGTTCTATTTCTATGAGTAGGACTGGGAATGCGTCATCGAATAAAATAATTTTTATCAACGCATTTTTTAATAAAAAAAATTTTGAAATAAAATTAATTTCCAAGGCATTATTTATCAAAATAACAAACTCTAAATTAAAAGAATAACAAATTTAACAATCCAACATATAATTTTCTTGAGAATCCAATATACAAACATAAATTAAACAAATTAAAATTTAAAGCCTACAAATCACCTAAACAAAATTGAAAAACAATTTTAGAATTTGTGGAATAGATCCACCTTTCAGAGCCACCTACAAATCACCTAAACAAAATTGAGAAACAATTATTACTATTGCTTTTCTCTAAAATTGTCTAATTAAATTAATGTCATTTTTTTTCAAAATTTATCTAATTAGCAATAAAATGATATATGAATCAAAAACCTAAACCAATTACAAAAACAGAAGCAGTGAGTCACGACGAAATTGATGAACTGAAGATGAAGAACACATCAGCACTACAAGCAGACGAGGAGCCCAGAGAGAAGAGACGACGATGACGAGCGGCGACACAGCGACAATGAGCAATGGCGATGAGGAGGTGAGCAAGCAAAGACGGTTGGGTGGTAGCGAGCAAGGACGACAATGCGGCGGTGAGGAAGGACCATGAAGCTATGGTGAACAATGAAGATGAGGCAGTGAAGAGTAGACTACACGTAGATGTGACGAGCTGAGATAACGTGGTGGTGAGGCAAGGACGACGAGGTGGTAGTGAGTAATCTGCGACAAAGGACGAGGGGTTTGGCGACGAATCGGTTCGGCGAACTGGGGACGACTTGTGGGTGGCCGACACAAAAACTGGTAGAAGAGGGAGGAAACGGCGAAGAGATGAGAGTTAGGTTAGGGTTTGTGAGCTTGGTTTGCTTGGAGGCGTGTGTTAATGTGTAGTGGTGTCATGAGTGTGCAATGAGTGACAGAGTGAATATAGGCTAGGGTTTCTTCTAAGTAACTAGTTAACATATATATTTTTTTAAATTTATTACTTATTTATTTATCTATAGTGTGGATATGCGAATCCGGATGGTATATGTGGATGTCACTTGCAAATTTGCTATCCAATCTGATGCCTCCGTGGATCAAATAAAATCTGCGAAATTCAGATTGAATTTCGAATACTACAGTGAATATGTAAATTTTATCGTATCTGTGCACAACCCTACAATTCATAAACTTTTCAAAAGAAATGTGTCACCTAAAAAATTAGTTGTTCCATTTATTTTATTTATATTATCTTTTGCCTTTATTTTTTAATTTTAAATATTTTTAGATTTCTTGTTATTATATTCTCTCTTCAAACCTTTTAATTTTACATTAATATCAATGTCAAACAAATAACAAATCTCAAATCTCTTATTTCTTAGTCCACACTCACACTTTTATTAGCAATAAACAATAGATAATACTCATCAATAACTCTCTTTCCCTATAATCTCGTTTGATCAAGTGCGACTTTACAAAAACTCCATTATTTTTCAATTTAGTCCCTCACCTTCTCTAACTCCTATAATTCTCCATCCATATTTTCTTTTTCTTTTTTTTTTTAATTGCAAATTCCAATTCAAATATTCAACTTCATATTTTTTTTTTGGGTAAAGTCTTCTTTTATCCCTAAGGTTTGCAACAAATTTAAAAAAATATTCTTAATGTTTAATTTGATTTAATTTTACCCATAACGTTTTTGATTAATTTCAATTATATCAATACTATCAAATATTTAACAGTCAACATGTGATTAATAATATGTTTTTCAAGTTTACTCTCAAAAGGCTATTCATCTTCATGCTCATTATCATGACATTATATCTCTTTTCTCTATAAATCACCATTATTTTCAAACTCACTTCCTACTACCGTCGCTCGCCACCATCATCCTCTCTTCTTCCTCTTTACATCAGCACCAACGCAATTGCCATGATCTCTTCTATAAAAGATCATCAAATCTCCACATTATATTTGATAGGTGTTGGCTGTGGTAGTTTGGTAGATGATATATAAAGAAAGATAACATTGAAAAAAAATCTTGACTATATGTTAACTATAAAAAATTTGATGGAAATGGTGCATTTGAAATTATTCAAAAGCATTAGGGATAAAATTGAATCAAATTAAACGTTAGAGGTATTTTTAAAAATTTTCAAAAACGTTAAGGATAAAATGCAGACTTTATCCTTTTTTTTATTCCTTCTATAACTTCATGTATTTTATTTAATTCTTAATTTATTAATATTTATTTTTTTATCTTCGTTTATATTTTTTAATATAAATGTTAGTATAATGAATTTGTCATAGTTCGTTCGATTATATATATAGTTTAATGGCAATACATATATTTTTTAATGGTAATACATATTATTTTTACCCAACAACATACATAATTTTTTTTTCTGAGTGATGGATCTAAAAATGTTATATTATGGGGATAAAAATAATATATATTATTGTAAAAAAAATATTAATTTTAAATGATAAAATATAAGTATAAATTGTTTATTAGAATTAAAAAAATTTAGATAGTTTAAAAAAAAAACTATATTATCTTACTTTTTTTTTCGATCAGTCTAAAAACTCACAAAGAACCCAAACATGGTAGTGAGTAGTGTTCACTGCTGGCAAAAGCCAAATTACACCAAAAGGTACAGCCTCGAAAAAACACGACATAAGAGATAATTAAATTACATATTGAATACACCCATAGAATCTGGCTACTGGAAATGTAATGTACTCAAAAATTTATGTTGTCCAGCACCTATGTAAGAATCCCAAAGTCAAACCATACCTGCTCTACTCAATTTCTTCCGTTCAACCATTCATTAAGCCATTGGTTGTGGACCACGATGACTTTGCTAATCGCATCCTCCAAGGTGGTTACTTTATTCTTAAACACTCTTTCATTTCGAACATTCTATGTAACCCATATGATTGCCAAAAAAACAGATTCCCCCAGCTTTGTGCATTCTTTTTTTCGATTTTCTGTGCCATTCAAGAATCGAAGCAACACTTTGTATTATCTTATCTGGCCAAACCCATTTAACTCCCCAGCATTCAAGCGCATTACACCATAATCTCCAAACAAAGACACAGCCGAAGAATAAGTCGTAGACATGCTCCTCTTATTCATCACATAGGACACACTTTACCAAATGCGGTTGAATAATACTACACCTAACAAGTTTTTTCCTCGTATTTAGCTTCTCGAAAATGACAAACCATGTAAGAATTTCCACTCTAGGTGGAACCAAGCTTTTCCACAAATTCTTCGTGAAATTATACATATTGGTCTCGTCTTGCTGTCCACTGTTCTTATAGTGTTCCTTGTCTTTACATTGCTTCCAATGTAATGAATCATCTACGTCTCTTCTCACACCAACACGGGATAACATATTCAACAACTCCACTAAATTAATGCATTAATTAAGTTAGTATAAAAAAATATAATCAAACCAACAATAACATTTATATTTAAAAAATAAAAAAACTAAAATACATAAAGTCATGGAAAAATAGATTAATACTTGCACTACTAGAAACACGCTAGTTACCGTCGGATTTTAATGCAAAATTCGACGGCTGCTAAGTTTTCATCGGATTTTCCGACGGATAGGCAACCGACGATAACAGGGTCGACGAAAATTAATTTCTGTCGGGTTACTTGCGTCCGACGCAAATTTCCGTTGGATCAATCCGACGCAAATTATTAAAAAAGTAAACGATGGTGTTTGACTTTTTTCGTCGGATTATAATCCGACGCAAATTAATCCCACAGAATATCCGACGGAAAGTTAGAGGCTGATGTTGGAATAATCCGATGGAAATTCCGACGCAAAATTAGAGGCTCACTATTCGACGAAAAATCCGACGGGAATAAAAATCCAGAAAAAAAAATTACCTTTGAATTCAATGTTAAAACCAAAACCTGAAATTAAATTTCAAACCAAGTAGTGCAGACAACAAATAACATAAAATCATAATAAATCCAAATCAAATCACTGATAACAAGAAATAAAAAAAAAGCTACAAACGAAGTCCGTACATGAAAAATATAAAAACGTATGAACTGAAAACATGATCAGTATCCTAACTACGCGTCCTCGTAGTCATCGTCATCACCATTGTCATTATGATCCGGCTGCTGTGGTGGTGGTGGTGGTGGTGGACGAGGTGGCAAAGGTGGTGCAATTGAGGTATCGGAACCACCTGTAGTAGCGCTGGCCCCAGGGCGTAGGGGGTTGTAGAAGGCTGCCATCTGCCGCTGCATCTCCTCTATGCGCCGTAGATGCTCCTCTGTCCGCTCATCCCTCTGTGCCATCTGTGCTAGAGTGTCCCTGAGAGTCTTGCCCTTGTCGATCTGCTGCTGTAGCATATGCCCCTGACTCTCTAGGCTCTGCATCAGGTTCTGGACCTGCTCTCTTAAGTCCACAACCTCGGGATCAGCCGGACCTGTGTGAGAACTAGAGGTAGAGGCAGAGGAACCTGTACACAGCTGTCAAACAACGGCTTCGACGCAATCTCTAACAGCTCATAAAACTTCGCGGCGTCCGGATTAGGCGCTTCTTCCCCTAAATACGTCGTGTTACCCATCCCAAAGGCGTCCGTTATCATCTCATTGTATCGCTCATGATTATCTTCCCAGTTACCCTCCCCAAATGAAGCATCTGCATTTAGATTTGTCATTCTCGAAACTCTTTCACACCGTCGTTGTGCCCTGGTTTCAAAACGGTTGATATTATCCACATCCATTTCCCCGTGTGAAGTCCAAATCCAATACCCAAGATTGAATCCATTACGGTACAGGTGAAGGGTCATTTCGTCAGGACCAATCCAGTTCAGAAGACGACACTTAGAGCATAGACACCTAGAAAACCCAGCGACCCTAAATTCTTCCAAATTGAACACATATGCAATAAACCCATCAACCCCATCAAAGAACTCGCGCTTTAGTCCCCCTTGATATTTGTAGAACCTATCATACATCCACAAGCGATGACTCGGAACCACAGCATCCATCACACACAATCCTAATTAAACATCATACGATTATTCAACTTTTTATTTTTTATCAAAATTTTCAGCAAACCATCCCTTCAAATTAGAGGCACTCGCCAAGTTAAATTGGGTCAATCTATTTTTAAAGTAATTTTTAAAAAATTTTGGCAGAGTATCCCCTATATTTATAGGCTTCCGACACTTAACAATATCAAATTCAGCAAAAATACCAACTCAAATCATCAAAAGAGACAACCAATCACACAAAGCATAAAATAGGCCTTGTTTAAAGGAATTTTTTAAAATTTTTGACAAAGTTCCACTACATTTAGAGGCTTTCAACACTTAACAATCTCAAAATTCAGCAAACATGACAACTCCAATCATCAATGGCGACAACCAATCCCACAAACAACGAAGTAATCCTTTTTTAATTAATTTTTTAGAAATTTTGGCATAATTTCCCCTAAATATAGAGGCTTCCAATACTTAACAACATTAAAACATTAACAAGAAAAGCAATTCAAATGATCAAAAAAGTCACCATAACCATTCTAGTGCACAACTCCTTATAACTCTGCAATTTTCCAACAAACAAGGTTTTTCGAGAAGGCGCCATTAGACCACCTTCTCCCAGCTCCAACCTAAAACTCTATCCTAGGAAAATTAAGTCAACATTCTTTATAATTAACTTAAAAGATTTGGCAAGACATTTACCAACCTCGTCGTCGCACATCCCAAAGCTTTAAAATTGGATCCGCCACAAAGTCACTCCTACGATGCCTTGCTTGTCAAAAACACCCACCGATAATGATGACTGTGCAACTCGGTCTTACTGTTCCTTTCTCCTTCTTGTAGCCGCAAACTAATGCACAAAGTATAAAACACAAATATTAAAAAAAAAAGTTCCAGATGTTACATGTTGCCAAATTTCAAACTAAATTAAACACCTAAGGGCAGAATTCATATGAAAAATTAAACACTAAATGCAATGCTACATGTACAAAAATTTTAAACTCAATTTCAAACACTAAATTACAAACTACATGAGCATAATTTCAAACACTAAATGGGCAGAATTCAACATCAAAAAAATTAAATACTTTCACGAATTTCAAACATGAACAAATCGCACATGAATTTCAAAAAAATGAATTTCAAACAAATTAAATGGCAACAATTCCAAACACATGAAACCCTAACCGAATTTAAATTTTTTTGGGATATAACAAAAAAACTAAAACAAACCCTAACCTGTGGTGGCTGCAGGGGACGTTTGACGGCGGCGCCGGCGACGAGGGCTCCGGTTGCAGGGCAGCGGCGATGGCTGACGCAGAACCAACAGAGTTAGAGAGAGATAGAACTAGCAAAGAGGGAGAAGGGAGGGAGGGGACGAAGACCACTTACCTACGACGGTGGTGGTGGGCGGGAACAGCGCCGAAGCTACTTGTTCCTCCTCCATTGGCGGCGGCTCAGTTTCCCTTGTGAGAGGCGGAGAGAGACACAGACGCCTTCCTCAGAGCACGACGTCGTCTTCTCTATTGTCGGCGGCGGCATCTGGGAGGCTCGTCGACGGTGGGGGTAGCCGGATGTTAGGGGGCGCCGTTAGGGTTTTGGGGGGAGGTTAGAAGAGAGAGAGAGACGAGTCTGCAAATGGGAAGGGGGTTGCGTCGTCGAGGAGATATTTGAAGGTTTCCGTCGGATTCTTCGTGGGATACTTCCGACGCAACGTTGTTCGTCATTTAACAAAACGATGCGTTTTGTTTTTCTTGGTTTTCGTCGGATTCTGACGCAAATTTACGCGCCATTTCAAAAACTTTTCCCTCCAAAAGTTTTCGTCGAATTTTGCGTCGGATTCTTCAAGCCGACGGAAACTAGCTCGTCAAATTCTCAATTGAAGCTGTCCGACGAAAATGTCGACACAAAATCCGACAGAAATAGAGTGGGATATATGCTGACGGAAAATCCAACGGTAACTAGCGTGTTTCTAGTAGTGTTGAATTGTCGAATATTTGAATTAGAATTTGTAACTAAAAATTAGAAAAAGAAATAATAGAATATAAAACAATGGATTATGAAGAATGTTGAGAACCAAATAATGCATAAGGGGAGACTAAAATTGAAAAATATTAAAACTTTCATACTATTGCACACTTGATTAAATAAGTATTAGGAAAAAGAAATATATTTAATATTATCTATTGAGTAATAAGAATATAGGATTATAAAAATTTGACTAAAGAATAAGAGATTTAAAATGTTGTTATTTATTTGAGACTATTTTAGTAATAATATAAATTGTGAAAAATAATAACATAAAAAAAAGAGGATACAAATAAAATATCTGAGGTCAATATGTTTTTTATGGTGATGTTATTTCTATAAGTAATTTTATCAATCAAGTCCAATCAAGCATTTCTAATCATTCTCAAAAAAAACAAACGCGCACATACGTGCTGTATTTCCCTTCTTCGCGTCTACATCTCCTTTTTTCTTCCTCTTCCTCCTCCTTCTTCTTCCTTCTTCTTCTCATTCTTTGTCTGTGTGGTCATCATTATCATCATCATCATCTTCTTCTTCTTCTTCTTCTTCTTCGTCAACATGGTTGTTATTATCGTTGTCTTCTTCTTCTTAAATATGATATGAATTGTCCTTGTACAGCAAATTGAACCGAAATATACTGGTAAATTGAATCGAAATATAATAGAAAAATAAACCGAAATATAATAAAAAACAAACGAAAATATATTTCTTCAGCACAAATATCAATTATCATAGAAAACAAAGGAAAAGGTGGGACGTTATTGATAAACTCAATTTTTGTTGTTTAAATTTGTGCTAAAAGAATATGGAGCTAATTATCACATGAAAAGTGAAAAATTAAACCGAAATATAATAGAAAAATAAACAGAAATATATTTCTTTAGCACAAATATCAATTATCATAGAAAACAAAGGAAAAGATGGGAACTTAGTGATAAACTCAATTTTTGTTTGAATTTGTACTCAATGATATGGAGTTTATCAAGTTCTTTGCATAAAATTGATATAATTAGAGTTTTTTTGCATAATTCCCTCTTTGATGTTCAATGCATAAAAGTTATATTTTGCAAGGCTTTTATCTTTTAATTTTTATTCCGCTCGATGTCGTGATGTATTTGCTCAATTTATTTCAGATTTAGGGCGGTATTAGCGATCTAAAAAATTAGTTAAAGTATGGATTTGGAAAACAATACATAAAGAAATTAGTTTTGAGCAAAGCTGCACAGGTGTATACACATCATACTTGTGTACATACCAGCGTATACAAAACTGCAAAAATGTGTACACACCATATCCTACACGTGACTCACTTAAAATGATACATGGGGATCACATTGTTTGCCCCAAAAAGAGCTCAATTTTAGCCCAAGATTGATTTGTATCAAAAGGACAATATGTAGCAATACACAAGACTCATACACTCTCATTAGTTCATAATTTTAATTTTTCTAGAGTTTTATTTTATATTCTAGAGAGAGAAGCTCCAACTTCTCTCTAGAATTTAGAGTTTTAATTTTCACAATCTCACTCACTCTTGTTTCTATTGTTAATTATGATAATTTCTACTCTAATTATTTTATTATTGCATGTTATTACTCTTCTCCTCTTTTGTGATCTTGAACTAATGTTGTTAAACTTTGGATTATAACTTTATTATGTTAACGAATGTTTATTTTTATGTCATATTTAATTATTTATGTTAGTTTGAATTGTTGTTGTTCATATTTTACATTGGGTATTATTAGATTTTAATCATTTTGCAATTTATGATGTTTGTTAATTGTGCACACCAAGTGTTTGATAAAATGTTTGAACTAGTTATGGAGTAGATTTTTATTCTTGGTTTTGAGTTGAGATGTTTAATCACTTGAGTCACAATTATGTTGCTTGATTAGTGATTGAGGGCTATTTAATTATTCTTATTTTTAGTAACGTTAATCCTTTACTAAACTCAATTAGTAAGTGGATTGGGACTTGTGATTGGAATTAATTAAAATCAATTGACATTCCTCAATTCTTAGAGGTTAACTAATTGGTTTGCTCTTGGATATTGCCTTATATTTAGTTAATGACAATGATTATGGCTTAATTCTTAACCCTAACCAAGATCTTTCTTAGAATTTGAATCAATCATCCTTTAAGTGCCTTGATTATTATTTAGCTTCTCATAGTTTAATTAATCTCTATTTTAGTTTAATTCTTATTGGATTATTTCCATCACTCAATCAACCCACCTTTTCACTTTTATTCAATAGTAAACCTTGTTCAATTTCAAGGGAGAATGACCCGAGATTAATATTCTCAGTTTTATTTTATTTGAAATATCTTTTGATACTAAATTTAATCATTATCAATTACCGGATGAGCTAACTATAACATAATTGTGTTTTTAACTTAAAAATTTTCCAACCGGTCTTAGATAGTGCATCACTTACCTTCTATGCTAAACAACATTGGCAATGCAGGTTATCAAAGCAATCAAAGAAGCTAAACAAGCAGCAGCTAATAAAAACTAATAAAAACAAGGGCTACCCAAATCAAAACATGAACAAATAACTGCTAAAAGATAAAAAGCTACCCTCACTCAAACCATCAGCAGCACAAAGCCATTTCATTTTTAATTAAGCCATCATGTATACACCTCCTCCCCTGCAGTAATGACTCTGCATAACCTTGTCTAAGTGGGATAGACGGGTAGATTAGCTGGATAAGTGTCTTTGGCCCCTTCTCCCTTATTTTCTAACCAATGTTATTCCAAGCAATCATACAAGCATCTATCTCATTTTTAATTAATTTTTTGTAAAAAGATATAAATCTGAATGGGGGCAAGTGCCACCTTACATATTCATAGCTCCATCCTTCGCTATACTTGGCAATCCATAAATGTGTTAGATTTGGATGTTGGAAAAAGTTTTATAAGATTTTTGTCTTAATAGAGTATATATATACATGCTTATACACACTTGAGAATCGAGTTTCATTTTAATTACTTTCTAAATTTGATGTTTTAACTAAGGTTGTGGAAATTGGACCGGTCATTGAATCACTGAAGTTATTGATTCATGGTTTTGAAATTTTAACCGATCCAACCAGAGATAAAGTAAAAAAAAATACACAAAAATATAATTACTTAAAATCTCAACAAAAAATTAGATTGTGCAGGTAGTGCAGCCATTATAAATCAACCCAAAAAAATGGTAAACAATAATAACTAATAAAACTGATATGTAAAATTGAAATTCAGAATACATCATATATAATGTAAAACTGCAAACACAAAAAACTACAAGCAATTTAAGACAAAATTAAATAAAAATTACAATAAAAATCTTAACACAATGAGCATTGTAATTGGTAAAATCCTAATATAGGGAATACATTAAAAATTCAAAAGTTAAATATGCAATCTTGATTGTGGTCACTCCCTTCAACATCTAGTGCAAACCTGTAGCTTGATTAGAAGATTTGAAACATAACGGTAAAAATGAGAAGATTTGTTGTATCAAAAAACCTAGAGGCATTCAAGAAGAAATCATGGCGTAAGGGACTTCATTTGTTGATGCAAGAGCGTGACAACAATTAGCTGGAAATAAAGATTAAATCCCTCTTTATAAATGTTATAACATCTAATCATAAAAAGTAGGTAGCAAGAATAAAAAGAAAAATTAAGAGAAAATTACGGAATAATTATGCCAATAACAGAACACTTCAACAGCAACAGCAATGACCCTTTAAACTAATTTTCAAATCAGTAACAATGACAAATAAGAAGTAATCACAAATAACAACAACAAATCAAAGAAACATAGAGATACTTAACAACACACCAGCAACATTCAACCTTATTTTTTTCTGAAAAAAGACATAATCAGTAAATCAATTTCATAATAAAAAGAAAAATTGAAGCAGCAGCAGCAAACGCTGGTTCTCCCTTACCTACAGGCGATGGTGTTCAACCAACTGCAGATGGGTGGAGACCAGGCGATGAAAGCAATTAAAAAAAGTACTCATAGCATTCCAGAATCAACATAGTAACAACAAAGAATAATCAAACTAAGCTGTAAATTGAATAAATAAAGAATAATTAATGCATAATTAATTTGAGACATACCGTAAAGAAAACGAAATTGAAGCAAGAAGTAAAGCCAACCAAGAACAAAGAGCAAAACAAGAAGTAGAGAGAAGGAAGAGAAGAAGACGAAGACTATGAGATTAAAGAAAAATGAATCGTACAAAAGAAAGGTCTTTTTGATTATAACACAAAGGAAAATATATAAACTAATCAAACCTAATAACCCAGGCCCAAAGTAAACAAAGAGTCCAACAAGACTAACTAAGAAAATCTTAGCAAGAGAAAAATGCTAGCTATTCTTTATCTCATTAACACTAACACTCCCCCTCAAACTTGAGTTGGGCCTAAGAACAACTCTAAGTTTGCCCTTAAACTTATCAAAACTAGCTGCTAACAAAGGCTTAGTTAATAAATCTGCAACTTGTTCAGTACCGGGAATGTGCTGAACATGCAAAAGCTTATCTCGAATCTTCTCTCTAAGCAGTTGTACCTCTAATTGAAAGTGCTTAGTCTTTGAATGAAAGACTGGATTATGAGTGAGCAAAACTGTGCTCAAATTATCACAAAAGATAGTTGGAGGAGTGGCCAGAGCTACATCCAATTCTAGCAGCAAATTCCTAATCCAAGCAAGCTTTCCCTCACATGCAGCAAGACTCCTGAACTCTGCTTCCGTGGATGATCTACTGATAGTGGATTATTTTCTACAAGACCAAGAGATTAAATTAGGACCCAAATAGACACAAAAACCAGACACAGATCTTCTATCCTCTAGATCTGCTGCCCAGTCAGAATTAGAAAAACCATATAGCCTAAGATCATTGGATTTGTGAAACATCAAACCATACTCTTTAGCTCCCTGTATATATCTTAATACACGTTTTGCAGCCTTCCAATGAGCTAAGAGAGGAGAATGCATATACTAACTAATTTTGCTGACCGCAAACGACAAATCCGGTCTGGTAATGGTCAAGTATTGTAAGGAACCAACAATAGTCCTAAACAAATGAGGATCCTCAAACTTCTCTGAACCTGTGGACATCAATTGCAATGAAGATATCATGGGTGTAGGCATAGGAGAAGCCCCTGCCATCCTCAATTTAGACAACAAATCATTCACATACTTGGTCTGAGAAAGGTGCAACTGACTTGAACTAGTCCTTTGCACCTCAATACCAAGAAAATAACTAAGGTCTCCAAGATCCTTTAATGAGAAAATAGTGTCAAGTTGTTTAATGATATCAGAAATCTCAGTA
>JASCZI010241658.1:104815-130622 GCA_036250425.1 Stylosanthes scabra
GGCCCTCTAGAATTGCTTCAATCTGTTTGACAGTAGATAAAGGTTTTCCCATAGCAGCTAAAGAATCTGAAATCTTTTTGATTTTGTTGATGTATTCTTGACTAGTGAGACCCCTCTTCTTGATTGTCTTGAGTTGAGACTTGAGTTGTTTGATCTTGTATTTCCCGGTTTCTTCAATGTAATCTGAAATTGTTTGCCAAATTTCATAGCTATATTTGAGGCCCACCATTTTGTTTTGAAACTCGATTTCCATGGAAGCCAGCATCCAGGACTGCAGATTATTGTCATCTTGTATCCAGAGTTTGTATTGTTGAGATTCAATGCCAGCTCTAAGATTTTCATCTAAGTCAAATTGGGGAAGAATTCTTGATGAATATAGATGATCTTCAAGTAATTGCTCTCTGATTACAGTCAATGCTTGTTGTAGCCAAGTTTCATGATTATTCTCACAAAGCTTGTTTCCAATTGGATTGAATGGTCTTAGTTGAAAGAAATTCTGTGGAAGAGATGATATGATAGCAGCATTATTTGATGTGTTATTGTTGGTATGAGAATATGCAGAATTATTATTTGTAGAAGCCATGGATCAAAGATCCCTAAACTCTTGATACCATGTAAAGAAAACGAAATTGAAGCAAGAAGTAAACCCAACCAAGAACAGAGAGCAAAACAAGAAGTAGAGAGAAGGAAGAGAAGAAGACGAAGACTATGAGATTAAAGAAAAATGAATCCTACAAAAGAAAGATCTTTTTTATTATAACACAAAGGAAAATATATAAATTAATCAAACCTAATAATCCAGACCCAAAGTAAATAAAGAGCTCAACAAGACTAATTAAGAAAATCTTAACAATAGAAAAATGCTAGCTATTCTTTATCTCATTAACACTAACACATACATTATTAATTTTTTTAAAGAAGGATTACAACTAGAGGAATCTACGTGGCTTGAGAGTTAGCATCAATGGGAGCAGGTTCTTGTGTAGCTTTGTGTTGATGAGCAGCATAATAACGACGTGGATCTGGACTCACCGAAAAGTTTGATTCTGTGTAACTAGATGGACTAATTGGTGATGCTGACGTAGGACTACATGTCACAGTTGCTGAGTCACTTTTCTTGAAAGTGTGTGAACTCGAGTCTCTATCATTGAAGGTAGTTAGCAACTTTCCAATCCGTTTTTTTAAGGAACTATTATCAGAACGATCGTGATTTGACAAAATATCTCTGTGCTGATATAGGAATGTGGCTAAAAAGATTATGAGTGCTAATATGCAAGAAATTCCTACAACCAAGAACAGACCCCAGAAGCTTTCAAGTCCTAGGCTTGTAGAAGAAGATACTTGTGCATTACTATTGATACAACTACTGCTTCCATTCAACCATGCATTCTCAATTCTTCTCATTTTGTCTCCTTCACTCACATTCAATATTGCCCTTGATATGTCTCCCACAAGAGGCGACCCTTTCGGAAATGCCTGATCATACGAACCATCAAACATGTGCATTCAATCCTATAAAATTATCGGTAATACTAAGTGTATCATTGTACACGTCTGTACATATCATTTAGCAACACATAAAAATATAAATATTAGCACATAAATAGAAATTTTTCTGCCCTAATGCTTACATTTTTTCCGTGTTGCTAAATGTTGTGTACAATGATGCAGCTAGTATTATCATTTATAAACAATAGTTACATGTGTTTTATTTTTCATTGATCGATTTGTTTGTTAAAAAAATATTAATTACCTATATTTTCTAAAAAGAAACTAGGCAGAGAATGATAGATGTAGAAGAACTTACAAAGCCAAAGCCACCGGTTTTAAATCTTGGCTCAACCATGGCATACTTGGAACAGTAAGTCCCAAGGAGGTGCATCACGTAGGGGACTTCGTCGAACGCCGCATCGATGCCGCCATTGGCGCTTCCTTTTGTAAAGAGATCATCGCATTCTTCCACGGAATTATAAACCTTGAGCTGGTCATCCTTGAACCCCATGTCCTTCAGGATTCCACGAACAAAAGAACCTTGAAGATAACCAACATTCAACCGATTCCTTAAGAGTTGATGAACATCAGTATTCGCTGGGTTTAGTTGTTCAACTGTTAAGAGAGATGTAAGGCTTGCAGTGTAGCTTTGAACCAGAATTTGAACAAAGAAAACCCATACTATCACCACAAATCTTCCACAGTTACTCTCCACTTTCTCCTCTGCATAATCACAAAGTTAGTCACCATTTATTATATTAAGAATCAAGGTGAGTATGTATATATATATATATATATATATATATATATATGTAGACACTTACGATGAGAAAACACCATGGTTGAGAAGGAAAACCAGAGGCTAGTGCCAATCTGATAAGAAGGAGGCCCTCTGAAATGGCTGTTGATTCGGTGTTCAAGTACCCAAACAACAAATCCTATGAATAAAAATGTACAAAATGTTGTAACCCAAAGGTCCCATGTCAATGGCTTCAAGAAGGCCCATGCATTCTTCTTTCTGTTGTCTCTTATTGGAACAACCATGGTCACACCAGATTCTGTGTATGGCAATGTGAAATCAACATAACTTGACCTATTTGCTGTAATGGTTGTATCCCCCACCACAGCATCAAAGTTCTGTTCCATTCACAAATTGTGGATACATCATCATAACACATTATTGGTTTCAAACCAAATAAATTAAATCTATTATGAATAAAGTATTAGCCCTTACATACCCCATAATAAACTTGGGAGATCAAATCGTCATAGGTTCCTGCCATCTCACCATTGGACTTTTCAAATGGAATGAATTCAAAAGGAAGGGCATAAGGCAACGCTTCTACCACAGCATTGAAGACATCAATGCAGAACCCAGTGACCTTTGTAGAATTGGTAACAGGGTCATGGATTATTCTCACAAATTCGGTGTAGCCACAAGCTTTCACTGGAACCCCTATCTTTAACTTGATACTATTTGTGGGAATCTGCCATCCCTTTGGAAGAGAGTAAGAGTCCCCTGGCCATATAATAGTTCCTAGATTCTTCTTAGAAGTTGAATATGCTGTTGTTGTTGTTGTTGTTGTTGTTGAATTTTTGTCATCCATGTTTCTGATGAGTCCCTTTTGTGGCATCCAAAATCCAATGTTTCTTTCGCCATTACCAATGACATTAAGTATCTCAAATGGTGATGCTTGTAACTCCCCATTGCCAACTAATTTGAAGTCACCACCCACACCTTTGAATCTAACATTTGACAAAGCTTCCCTCAGCTTCTCACCGTTTCGCGAAACACCAAAGCTTTCAAGATCAGTCACATGGCTTGAGTTGTTGCTGACATGAGTGAAGCCAGAAAGGGTGGTGTCAAGTTTCTCAACGGCCATGGCCAAGGCAGTGGTAGCATCATAAGCCCATATTCCAAGAGCATTCAGATTGATATCAACAAGTGTTGGATTGTCTCTCAGGAAGTGTCTTTTCCATCTTGCTCTAAAATCAAGAAGCTGTCTTGTTCTTGGAATATAAGGCCTAACACCCAAGACACCTTCCATGGATTCCATAATTGAAGAGTCCAACGAGTTGAAGAAATTGGCCATTCCATCAGTGAGAATCCAAACATAACCATGATCCATCATGCCAATGGTCTTAGCAATGGAGAAGAGGCGAGTGCCAAGAGGGGGTGTCATGTGAACAACAAACACTCTTGTTTGCATAGTCATGAGCTTGTACAGCTCTTTTGCAATGGCATCATCTGTGGCTGAGTAATCAATGGGAGTGAGATAAGGAACGCGGATGTATGCTTTCTGAAGTGAATTGGTAAGGGATGGAATGAGTCCTTGGCCGTAAGTGTTGTCCACATAAATTGGAACAACTTCTCTCCACCCAAAAGCTTGGATAATGGAGGTTATGGCTTCCACCTGAGTTGTGTCCTTCTGTGCAATTTGAAAGAAATATGGGGTGTGGAGTGATGAGAGAGAAGGGCTTGTAGCTGAGAAACTGAGAATAGGTACGTGAGCTTTGTCTCCGAGGTTGACCACAAACATGGCTTCCATAGTTGTAACTGGTCCTATCACAGCTTCCACTTGCTCATTCTTTATAAGATCCAAAGCTGCATATAATAGCCACGTGTGATGTTGTAATTGTTTTTGGTAGCACAGGGTTCAAGAAGCAATAAACAAATGATGCTAACGACTTTGAATAGTGATGCATGCAGTTGAAAGAGTTGAGGGAGCAATGGTCAAGTTAGTTTATTGAATAAAATGGTTGATGCCATTATTCTTATTAATTAATAGGCAATGATTTTGTCATATAGTGAATTAACTATAGTAGTTGACAGCTATTGTCACTTGAACCAATAACAATCACTGTTTTTATATTGAAAGAACATTACTGTACATCTTACTGGGATTTTGGAAGGAAGGAAAGAAGCAAAACTCTGATGTGATTGCACTAGTTATATATGTCTCTTTGTTGGATTATTGTAACTTCAACGAAACTACTTACAGATCAGAACATTGATTCTTCAGATTTTGGTAGAATATGATTTCTTAATTAGAGTTCATTTTCTTTCCAGTATATGGATAGAAGTTGCACTGTAACTCAAAGATTCTGAGTTTCATTCTTATTGAATCCAAAAGAGTAAGGCAAATGAAATAGAAAAAAGTCCATGTATAAATAATTTAAGTAAATCTAAAATAATAATAAAATATATTACAGAATTGGATACGATGATTAGTATTTCAATTTATTGTAAACTTTATATTTTTAAGATCATCGTAGTATAGTATTGAATAATTAAGATTCAAGCTTCAAAAGAAAAAAATAAATAAATCAAGCTAATTAAGGTTTAGCTGCTCAGATCTCTTTTAATTTGCCTTAAGGCAAGCTAAGCTAGTATAATGAATTAATAATAATGCAAAGAAAATATCCATAATAACCTGGATCTATCGCGATATACTCATTACCTAATTAATAATAATTCCATAATTTTTTTAGAAGAAAAGAAAATATGCATGTTATTAATATAATAACAATAATGAAAAAACAGTAATAAACTAACCTTGAGCAGCAGCAATAAGAAGGTCTCTTTGGGAGTCCCTAAGGATAAGTTGGAGCCTAGTTTTGTAATGAGGATTGGAGACATAGAAATCATGGATACTCATTGTGATGCTGTTCAAACCCATCTTTCCAACCATTCCTCCTCCACCAACATCAAGAACCGCTCCTACTTTCACTACTCTTGTTGTTGCACCCTTGTTACTTTGACTTTGACCCATCACTACTGTTGCTACCACACCAAAAAGTAGTAGCCTCAGAACCACCAAAGTGGTAGGAGCCTGCTGATTATTCTTCACTACCATTTTTCTTTTAAATTAGTAGTAACTAATGTGATGATTGATGAAGGTAGCCAGCCAGCTAGCTTGAATGTTATATATGCTGATGATGGGGGGGAACTCATCAGCTAGCTACTAGTAGGTGTCGTCGTCATTTGGTCTTCGAAAAATACATATAATAATATAGGGTTTAGTTATTTAAAGTGATAAACCACTAATAAAACATAATTGGTAAATTCACCCTCCCAAGTCCCACCCCTCACACCTTGGTCCTACTCCAATATCTTGGCCAATGATATGTTAATCAAAAAAAGTTGTGTAAGTTGTTAAATAATATTATAAATACTTTCCAAATATCTTAATCCGTTCAAATGCATGGGTAAGTTGTTATATATTAAGCATGATACGTGTTAGTCGTCACAAAAATATTAACTTTTTTAATATTACATTTATCAAATCATCTATAATATCTATAACAATATATAATGGCAATATCCTGATTTTTGGTGTCCAACTTTTTAGACTAAATTTGCCCTCTAATAATTCATTTTGTAGAATGAGATATTTGGACAAAAATGTAATATCATTGATTTTTAAGAAACCCACTAATCCTTTACTTATGAAATCAGTTTCCTGGATTTTTTTTTTTTTTTGTAACCAACACAGTTTCCTATTTATTTGTGTTTTTTGGACTAAATTTGCCCTCTAATAATTCATTTTGTAGAATGAGATATTTGGACAAAAATGTAATATCATTGGTTTTTAAGAAACCCACTAACCATTTACTTATGAAATCAGTTTCCTAGATTTTTTTTTTTAACCAACACAGTTTCCTATTTATTTGTGCATCGGTTATTTCTTATAAAAACAGTTTTTTAATTTTTTTTAACCAACACAATAGTTTATTTGTGCACTGGTTATTTTCTTAACTATCTGCCTTTTTATTTTGTTACAATGGTTTTCTTCATTTTCTTCTCTCTTCTACTCTTCTTCCTTTTTCTTTTTGTTTTATGCAGAGGTATGGAACCATAGCAAAGATTAGAAATCCTTCTTTTCAATACATCTTTTCTTTTTTTACCTTTTTTTATTTTACTTTTCATGCCAAGTAACAACTTTTGAAGTTTTAATTATGAAGTACTATTTTTAATGTTGATTCATCCCACATTCAAAAGATCCATTTGTTATGAATTTTTCATAATATTTTTACAAATTCTACATTAAATAATCTGTTTTCAAATTTTCTAATTTTTATATTTGTTTCCATAATTGATGTTTTATATAAACAAATGATGAAAATAACAAAAAAGAAAACAAGTATATTTTTTCATTTTGTTCATCTTTCTTTTCGTGCATTTTTAACAATTTTTTAATTCATAATTAAGTCCTATTACTTCTTATATTGATTCATCTATATTTAACATACGCATTTTCAGTTATTATTTCAAGTTTTCAGCATTTACAATGATTTTCTTCTTTTTTTTCTTCTTTAATTTCTTTCTCTTTTTATTTGATTTTTTTATTCGAGGAAATTAAGATAATGGATTCAGTGCATCTTTTAATTATATCTGGTCTAATTGTTATAGTTTTTATTATTTGCTTTAATTAGAATCTTCTTTGTATTAAATTTGACATTTTTAATTTTAAATGGTTAGCTTCTTGGTAACGTAATCATTGTATTTTAATTTTCATCTAAATTGCTTAAGCCTTCGGACCAAAAAAAAAATTGCTTAAGCTTGAAAAATAAAAGCTTCTTATTATCTAATTATTAAGTTCTGAGTTTAAAAATTTTAGTTACATTTATAATTGCTATTTAAATTCACCTTCTATTAATCTTCTATTTATTTTTATTTTATTTTAAAAACTCATTAATCCACCACTTCCAAAATCAGGTTGTTATTACTCTCTATAAATCTATAACTAAGGATATTTAATTTAAGATGTTCTACAAAACTGTTTTCTTTCCTTTTCTACCTCAACTTTTATTTATTTTTTCATTTTATGTTCTTATTTTTTTTATCTATATCTATAACATCTATAATAATATATAATGGCAATACCAAATATTTAGTGTCCAACTTTTTCTAAATTTATTCTTTGACAATTAACTGTGTAAAGCAAAATATTTAAACAAAAATGTAATTTCATTTGTTTATAAAAAGATCACTACTCCTCATTTACAACATTAGTTTTTAAAAATTTTAAATTATTTTTTATAAATAATAAAAAGTGCCTGATAACATTATTGGTTGAGAATCAAATATTTATATTAAAAATAATTAGAATTACAAAACAAATCCACTTTAAACTAAAAATAATTCTTATACCTATACATTTTATAAACCATGAGTTATACATAGAAATATATTATTTTTATATAATTTTTTAATTTTTTATATTTGTTCCAAATTAAACAAAGTTAAAATACATATGCTTATTATGTATTATTTTATAGAACATGATTAAGAAAATGATTTTGTGGTAAATTCTCTACTTTTAATTACAAAAATTGTAGCCATAATATTACTTTAACGACGATATTAAAGTGATGAATATTATTCGGATAACAAACTAAAAGGACGAACAATATATTCTAAAAAAATTTTAAATTAAAAATTAATAAATACATATTAATTTTTTACTGTTAGAGAGCAAAATGATGAAGGGAACACATACAAATTATGGGAGAAGACGCCAATAGCGCAAAAGTAACATTTCCATCCAGCGAGTCGATGTTACTTCAAAAGTTTCAACAAAATCAATTTGATTGGTGATAGTAGTTTTGGACTATTTTACAATGATGGCCTTTCTACTGGTTAAGTAACTACCTCTTTTAATTTTAGTTTTCAATTAGAAGTTTCATATCATGTAACATAGCAATTTATAACAAATAATCAATTTTTCTCTTATCTGTTAAATATATCCCAAAGTGCATCATATCCTTTTTGGGTCTGTTTTGGCGGGATGGCATGGGCTTTTTGGCGGTTGAGGAAGGTGGAGGTGAAGGAGAAGGGAACTTTAGGATGGTAGAAGTGTGTGTCTCCCACAAGATTGCATTTATTAGTTTCGTCGCTGTAATGTAATGGATTCTAGAGACGGAGCCAAAGACGAAGAAAAATGAGAGAAGAGTGTGTATGGTTAGAATTTGGATCGAGGTAAGAAGACAAGAGAGAGAAAAAGGAGAGAGACTGAGACAGAGACGGACAGAATTAGCCGTAGCGCATACCAGAGAAAGAGAGACATAGAGAAGGGTTTTTTTTATCGAAGTAGAAAGAATTTTTTTTTACACAAAATAAAGGAAATTTTTTGAATGGTTTATTAGATCTTCAAAAAAGGAAAATCTAAATTCAAATATAAACCTAATGTTGAAGTCCAGCTTGACAAAGTGTGAGTACAAACCCGTTAAAAATAGGCCCATCTATAAGCCGAAAATGACGTAGGCCGAAAATTTAAATAAATTTATATATAATATAACTAAAATATTAAACGATAAACGAATAAAGTGAATAATATATTTATAAAAATATTAATAATTATCAATCATATATTAATAAAAAAAAAAGTGACTGAAGAGGCACGACATTGCCCGTAAAGTCACTAGTACTAACTAATTTTGAATTCTCCAAGGTTTGTTTTTGGTGTCTTAATTCTCCAAGTTCATGTATATATTGAAAGTCAGGTGAGATAGAAATGAAATATACATATTAAAAGACCAAAAGATGAGACTTGAATATATAAATAAATAAGAGAAGAGGTAGAGATGACTTGGTCTTACCAATCTGGATCGTTAGGTTGAATTAAAATATACATGGGAAATCAGACTCATCTGTATCTATCTATAATATAATGCCCTTGAAATTTGGAAATAAACTGAAATGATCTAATGCCGTTAGAATTACCAAAGAAGTAAAATTCTAAATTTAAAATATGATAAAAAATTTAATTTTTATGCACTATCAATGTAAAAGAGTTTTATACATATGCAATTAAATGTTATCACATCATTAAAATTAATTAATTTTTAAATTTATTATTTTTAAAATCATATAAATGCATGAATTTGATTGGATGATTATGTAAAATTCTTTACACTAACTCATAGTGTATCAAAATTAAACTCATATAATAAATCTACAATATAATCTGACTAAGAAAATGACGATGCAACTTCTCTTGTAGCTAGTAAATGACAATGCAACTTCTCAGTTAGCTAGTATATAATATTAATTTAGTATTCCATTAGTGCTTATTATTGGAGTATTTTTAAAATAAAAAAAAAAAAGTGTTGGAAATCAACATTTCACCGCCACAAGGTGTTGATCGAGACTTACTGAATTAATACATGAAGATATAGTTTTTATCTTTTAGTTTTATATTTAAAAAATAACATATGAAATAATTAATTTTAAAATATTTGTATTCATATTAAAAGGAAGATTTTAAAATGATTTAAAATTTTATTTTTAATAAATTGCTGAAATTGGTGTTGATTTCTCTGATTGTGCAAAAACACAAGCTTCTTTATGTGAAAATTGGTAAAGAGGTTGCTCAAATTTGCAATGATGAATTAAGATTCGGCACGGTGATGAATGATGGACAGAAAAAAAGCATAGAAGCGATGTTATTAGATCCAAAGATCTCATCAGCAAAGAATTCAAGCGGTTTCAGAGTGAAAGTGTATGAATTGGGAATCAAGAAAGCTAAAGAAGCACATGTGTTTTCTAACAAAACGCATTGCAAAAAGAAGCTGCAAGAAGCACAGAAGATTTGAGTACACGGATGACTTGGAATTGATGAAGTAGAATGCAATGGAATGAATTGAGAATGATATTACGCAAGCTTTATAAGGTGTGTGTTACACTTATTTTTCTTTAGACTTAATTTGCCCCACCATTCAGCAATGGTGTGCATTACCGGCGAATTTTCTGCAAAGAATATTTGACTTGTTTTTGCACTCACACAGTCAAGCTCTTACACCAATGATAGTTTACAGAATAATATTCTCAATCCTTTTCTTTACGCATAGATAAAAGATTAAGATGGAAGAGACAGAAATATGAAATATGAGAATATGGTTGTTGTATCTGCATCTTCTTTTTTCTGCCAATTTGACACCCTATTTATAGGCAATTGTTTACCTACAAATTTATGCATGAACAAATACGTCCATTTAAGAAGATACAACCCTCTAATGGAATATATTCCTTCAATGGGATACAATCCTTTAATGAGATACAACCCTTTAATAGAATACAACTCTTCATTAAAGAGTTACAACTTTATAAATAGATACAACATTTCGCATATACCTTTTCACTTATTTTAAAAATCGGTTCCGCTATCCACTCACCCTTTTGGTAGACACCAATTTGACACCCGTATAAAATACGGTCATTTGTATGTTAACTGCCTTTCACTTTTTGTGGTACACCTATAATATTCATATTTTTATACGGGTGTAAAGGTGGTGTTTGTAAAAAAAATGTGTGAATAGCATTCTTCTTTAAAAATATTTCTCTCAGAAGAACCATGAAATATTGTGCTGAAAAACATGCATGGAACGTGTAGCTGGTAACTTTGAGAGTTCTTCAGACATTGAGTATAGACGTTTTAATGGCAAGTTATGATGTCGGGGTTGCTACTACTGATGACCTTAATTATTGTGAGAATGAGATGGTAATAGAAAACCATATTCTTGATTTTGCTCTTACCTCTCTCATCAACGAAATTAGGGTGTACAGAAATATTCTTTCGAAGCTTTCACAATGAATGATTTAATTCTGCCCTTTTTTTTAATGATCAAGTTTATTATATGATGTAATTTCAATATCCTTCTAGTTAGTATTATTAAAGGATGGAAAATGTTATTGCCTTTTAAAATTATAACATAAATATATAATTGATCTATCGGAATATCGGGTGCGCTATTAAGAAAATAAGGAATGCATGCATCGCTCCTTCAATTTTAAAGTCGAAATTATAAATTTTAAATTCTAATTAAATTTTCAATAAATCTATACAATCAAGAGTTTATCCAATTAAGTTTACCTAAGTTCATCTGACACACACGCGTTACTTTAATTTAAAGAAAGAGATTTTTTCTCCGCTCGAAAAGTGCGTTACCTTCTTTTCTTCATCGTTCATCTTCGTCTTCGTCTTCGTCTCATCATTCTTCTTCTCCTTCCTTCATCTGCTTCTTCCGATAATGACGATGACAATGGCGGCGGAGGCGACAACAACGACATCAACAACAACAACGACGACAATGGAGAACAAGAAGAAGAAGAACCAGAACGCAGAATGAGAGGGAGGAGGAGAAGATGAAGTACATTTGAGTGGTAAAAAATGATGGTGATGATGATGATGATGGTGAAGAAGAAGAAGAAGAAGAAGAAGAAGATGATGATGATGATGATGATGATGAAGAAGAAAAAGAAGAAGAAGAAGAAGACGAAGAAGATAGGCACCCAGGCGTGCTTCTGATTTTCATAAAAATTCGGTTATGTTTTACATAAAAATTCGGTTCTGTTTTCAGCGTGCTTGTGATTTTCATGAAAATCCGGTTTTGTTTTTTTTTTATGAAAATCCACTTCGTTTTTTTTCAAAATATGTTTCAGTTTTCATGAAAATCCGCTTTAATTTTTCTTGAAAATCCCGTTCAGTTTCAGGAAAAAAAAGATCATCAACGACAACGACGACAACAACATAACAGTGGAAGAGGAGGAGGAATAAGAGAAAAAGGAAGAGGAAGAAGAGTTCTGTTTTTTAAGGAAAATCCACTTCATTTTTTTAAACAAAATCCGATTTAGTTTTTCATAAAAATTCGCTTTATTTTTTCTTGAAAATCCGGTTCAATTTCAGGAAGTAAAAGAGAAAGAAGAATACCATCAACGACGAATTACAACAACAACAACAGCAACAACAACAACAACAATGTAACAGACAAGGAGGATGAAGAGGAGGAAGAAGAGAAAATGGAAGAGGAAGAAGAAGAAGATGATGATGATGATTGCGGCAACAACGATGGCGGCGGCGGCAACACAATGGCAACGCAGTAGCAGGAAGTAGAAGGAGGAAGAATATGAGGAGAAATTTCAGAAAAACTGGGAAGGAAAAACCCATATTTTCAAATTTTGGGAGTTGAGGATTATGCGTTACACGCACGCGTCAGGTGAGGGTGGAAAAAAAAAGACTTGGCTGATACTTGATTAGTAAAATAGGTGTATATGTAGCATTATTGTTAAATTTTATATTATAAATTATAAATCTATACTATAAAATTTGAATCCTAAATTCTAAATTTTGACCATAAAATCTAAATTTAAACTTTAATAAACCCTAAATATAAACCATTAATATTTTTTGTGTCTAATATAAAGAAAAGAAAGCAACTAAGCTAGAGGATCTAAGACATTGTTCTACCTAAGATGAACAAGAAAATTAGCCCAAAGAGCATTCCATTCTCTATAACTAATATAAGTTGAAGCCAAGCAGCATGCTTAGCTAAATAATCTGTTGCTTCATTAGCACCACGCAGAACAAAAGTGACACAAGCAGACCACTTCCTATGCAGAATATCATTAATTTTGATAAGTAAATCCACATGATTTTCAGCAGGCGAAACATGATTAGAATTAAAATAAATAAATAAAAAAGCTTCAAAGTTATTCGTCTCACAAATAACCTTTCGGTGTCCACTTTTCTAAGTTAGCATAAGGCCATGCCAAATAGCTAAGATTACACAACGCAGAATAACTGTCTCTCAAACACTACTAAAACAACCACGGATGCACTCGCCATAGTTATTTCGAATAATGCAATTAAAACCAACTAAAAGGCCATTAGTATATAAAGCATTAATATTAATATAAATATAATAAATGAATAGCTAAAATTTATTTAATAAATAAATAGTGCAATACTCTCTATACTTAATAATAAGTAGCATTTAAGTCATGTATCTCTCTCTTCCATGATGAATTAATAATCTTTTGTTTCATTATAAAAAGCATTTATATATGATTAATAGAAGAACTAGATTCTCATTTTTAATTTATTTGATGTGTAAAAATAATATTTACGCTTAAGAACAACAATAATGTTAAATAATACAAAACATAATTATTTATGAATATTAAATTAAATTTACGAATAATGTTTGAATAATTTTTAAAGCTAGCTATTTTAAATGTTTTCTCTTGATATATAAATTTTAAAATAAAAAACCATATCTCATATATTACTTTACAACAATACTAGATAACCAATAAAAAGTCAGTCAATATTAGCCAACAATTTATATTAGATGTTATATTTCTTTATGTTTTGGATGTTCTGTTTATAGGTTTCGGATGTTCTATTTTTTTTTTTGATATTGAGTTATTTTATGTTTCGAATGTTCTATTATTTCTTTTATTGTGGATGTTCTATAAACAATAGCTACAGATGCTCTATTTTTTATTGGTTGATTTATTAGTTAAAAAAATATTGATTACTTATATTTTTCCATTATTTAACGCACATATTCCAACCAATACTAATTATGAATTCTGGTTGTAATGTTAGCTCCAAAAAGCTTATTCTAAAATATATCAATTTTGAACCCCAAAGAGTTGTTTATTGATTAAAAAGTACATCTTATATATATCTTTCTTGATTTGGTAGAACAAAGGGGAATTAAAATAAAATAAAATAAAATGAAAATGAAAAATCATGTGGCATCATCATGTATAACTCATTCAAGCTAAATTCATTCAAAGTCAAACAAATATATACAGCTCAGAAAAAAAAAAGTCAACACATTATATGTAGGACTGTAGGTGGTGCTTTAGAATTAAGTATTAAAACTTAGCAGAAGAGTATGGCAATATATATATATATATATTAAGCAAAGAACCGTTCTCTCTGGATCTCATACTTGAAAACCGTATATGTAGTGTCTTCTTTATTGTAGATGATGAAAGAAGGGATTATGATGAAGTATATTAGTAGTAGTATTATTATTATGGGTTTGTTGTTGTTGTGGGGTTGTGAATCATCAGCAGGAGAGAAGAAGAGAGAAATTAATGTTGGGGTAGTTCTTGATGTAAGTGAAAGAGTGGGGAAGATTGGATTGAGTTGCATAAACATGTCCCTTTCCGATTTCTATGATGCTCATCCTCATTACAACACTAGGCTTCTCCTTAATGTCAGAGACTCCCAAAATGATGTGGTTACCGCTGCTTCTGCAGGTACATATACCTTATTATCTATATCTTTGTTTCATACGAGAAGAAACGAGCATACTAACAGAATTTATTATTTTTACTCAGCACTAATTAATAATATTTTACATTTATAAATTATAGTATTTCCACTTACATTTATGAACTTTTACGTCTATAAATACTACACTTTACAAATATGATTTCTGTTATACCATATTTTACAGAAATATTTTTAGATTTGTTATATGAAAATATATTACTAGTTGTCTTTACTGATTATACTAATTAAATTAAATTTGTTGGTTGTTATCCAAAATTTCTCTTTGCATATGGTCTTAATTACTCCAATTACTTTCAATTTAAAATCATATGCTCTCTTGTTAAATTGCTACTTGCATCATTACATATACATGTATTTAAGTATTTTATAAGTGGAAAAATAGAAAATTAAAGGGGAATGCATGGGCTTCTTTGCAATCAAGTTATGTTAGCCAAAACTACTTCAAGATCGCAAAATATATATACATATGCATATATATATTTTTTTAGTTTTTTTTTTAAAAAAAGTATGTTTTGGGATATTACTATAGAGCCATATTAATTATAAGATAAGACTAATAATATCTCTCATTATTCTCGTCAGGAAAAAGTTGTCCCGTACGTATTTGATGGAGATTAATTTAAAAGTTTATTCTCAAACGCATGTATATATAAGGACTAGAGATATTTATAGCATTTTAATGGAAACTTCTTCCTTGAAAAATAGATATTCATGGCACGAAAGAGAATGAAAACAAACAAGAGAGATCGATACATAAAAGCTGCGACTACTGCTAGATATTTATAATTTAAGATTATTATTGTATTTAATTTAATATTTATAATTTTATGTATATAATATTTATAATTATATATTTATTAATTTAATATTTTATTATATATATGTATATGTATATATATATTAATAATAATTAATAAATAATATAAATAAAAATTAAAATAAATAAGTTAATACTACCTAGCTATATTTCCAACATTTTCCAAAGCTTTTAACCTTTTCAGCTTGGATTATTATTACTAACTAATTGTTGTAGTATTCATCGTATATATAAGTTAGACCAACTCATTTAAATTGAAAATGTCATATGCATGTATATACGAGGAATGGACAAATTAAAGACTAAGACAGCAGGAAATTAAAGGGAATAGCTCCAATTAAAGATAAGGAAGAAAATCTATGGCTTAATATGAATCTAATATTTTGCTTTCTAAATCTATATATCGTTATACATAATACATCACTCTCCCCACTGTGTTCACTTCCAATCAAGCAGCCTTTTAGGAATATATAATTGTTTAGTTGACTTATTACATATATTACAATTTTTTTTAAAAAAAAAACCAAAGAATATTCTTATTGAGGGGAAATATAATATTATTCTCATAAAAACCTTACAAGATATATAGCCTGGCCTATTGTATATAACCTCCACTTTTGCACCAATAAAACCCTCCACTAAGCAAGTGCTTACGAGCTAGCTAGGTTAGTTAACTAAAAGCAAGTTGTATCTACAAACTAAACCATTTAACTTTATAATAAGAAAAAGGATAGATAATTAATAATTTTCTAACCAATAAATTAGCTATTAAAAAATAGAATATTTGAAACTATTATTTATAAAACATCCACATTGAAAGTTATAGAACATCCGAAATCTAAAACAACCCCAGTCAACTTTATATTTTTTTTGAAACAGAACATCTGAAACTTAAAAACAGAACATCTAAATCATAAAGAGAAATAGAACATTCAATTTAAGTGGTTAACTTATGTTGGCTGAATTTTTATTGGTTAATTAGCATGGTACATAATATGGTTTATTTAATTAATTAATAGTAGCACTTGTAAACTAAGATGTATAATTATATATAGGGTTAGGATAGGTGAATATCAAAATTAGTTTATTTTAATTTTAGTGTATATTTTATATTTTAATGTGTATTATATATTGATGGTTGATTTTAATGATGAATTTTAACATACAAATAGAATTATGATTATAAAATTGTGGCTGATTAATTAATTAGTGAACCCTTAAAGCCATTCTTTGAAGTTGTTATGTTTATGTATGTAATTACAGCTGTAGAGTTGATGAAAAAGGAGAAGGTGGAAGCAATAATGGGACCAGTTACATCAATGCAAGCAAGCTTTGTTGTGAATCTTGGAGACAAAGCTCATGTTCCCATAATATCCTTCACTGCAACAAGCCCTTCTCTAACTTCTCTCGGCAGTTCCTACTTCTTCCGAATCGCGCAAAACGATTCCTCTCAAGTTGACGCCATTACAGACATCATCCAATCCTTTTCCTGGAGACAAGCAGTTCCTATCTACATCGACAACGACTATGGCCGCGCCATTATTCCCTTCTTAACCAATTCCCTTCAACAAGCTAACATTCGAGTCCCCTACTTGGCTGTTATATCTCCCTCTGCCACCGTTGATCAGATTGAAGAACAGCTTTACAAGCTTATGACCATGCAAACCAGGGTTTTCGTTGTTCATATGTTAAATAATCCTGGCTCTACTCTCTTCGCCATTGCTGATAGGATTGGAATGATGAGTCAAGGCTATGTTTGGATTGTTACCAATGGTATGGCCAACACTTTAGCCTCTCTTGACTCCTCTGAAATGGAAGCAATGCAAGGCGTTATTGGAGTGAAAACGTATGTTCCTAAAAGCAAGAGGATGGTTGAGTTTCAAGCACGGTGGAAGAGAAGGTTTTTGCAGGAGAATCCAACCATGGTTGATGCCAACATCAATGTGTTTGGATTGTGGGCTTATGATGCCACAACCGCGCTCGCAAGCGCGGTTGAGAGGGCTAATAATAATAATACAAAATTAGGATTTGAAAATACTACTACAAATACTTCCAGCAATTTCAGTGACATGGACAATCTAGGAGTATCTCATAGCGGTGAAGAATTGCGAGACGCTTTATCAGACACCAGATTCAGCGGCCTCGCAGGCGAATTTAGCCTTATCAACGGGCAGTTGGATGCTACAACTTTTCAGATAATTAATGTAAATGGTAATGGAGAAAAGGTGATAGGATATTGGACACCACAGAAGGGATTAACAAGGAATCTTAGTAGTAGTAGTAGTAGTGGTGGTGGTGGTTTGAATAATAATAATAATAATCTAGGGGCAATGATATGGCCAGGGGATAGTTATTCAGTTCCAAAGGGATGGGAGATACCAACAAATGGGAAGAAATTGAGGATAGGAGTTCCGGTTTCATCAAGGCCTCAATTTGTGAATGTTGAACTTGATAGTGAAACTAACACAACAAAGGTCACTGGTTTCAGCATCGATGTGTTTGAGGCAGTGGTGCAAGATTTGCCCTATGCTCTGCCATACCAACTCATTCCATTTGCAAAATCCAATGGAGAGATGGCCGGCACCTATAATGATTTGATCATGCAGGTCTATTATGGGGTAATAAATAATAATAATAAAGTTCTTTTTAATTTGGAATAATTAATTAGTTAATTGTATTGAAAAACAAATTAAATTAAACAGGTGTTTGATGCTGTGGTGGGAGACACAACCATTATAGCAAACAGGTCAAAGTACGTTGACTTCACACTGCCGTATACAGAATCAGGGGTATCAATGGTGGTGCCAGTGAAAGACAAGAGCAAGAAGGGTGCATGGGTATTCCTGAAGCCTCTCACATGGGATCTGTGGATGACTACTGGTTGTTCCTTCGTGTTCTTTGGATTCGTGGTGTGGGTTCTTGAGCACCGCATCAACAAAGATTTTCGTGGCCCTCCTTCTCACCAGATCGGCACCAGTTTGTGGTTTTCCTTCTCCACCATGGTCTTTGCTCATAGTATGCATACCTGCTCCACAAAATATATTATCTTAATAATATTCATTCTATTAAAATCAATTTTGATATAGAGTTGCTAAATATAAATTATTGTCACAAACTCTCTTCTATTCCAAATCAATTTTACAACATCAAGATAATTTAAATTTCAGTTTGATAAACACCCATTCAAACATACATATAACAAGACTTGAACTTTACCATCATCCATTGCATAGAAGATTATTCTAATTTGGTTTTGTGTGATCAGGGGAGAAAGTAGTGAGCAACACTGCAAGGTTTGTTGTGATAATATGGGTATTTGTGGTGCTGATCTTGACTCAGAGTTATACCGCAAATTTGTCATCACTACTAACGGTGGAGCAACTTCGACCAACGGTGACGAATGTGAATGATCTAATAAAGTATGGGACACGTGTCGGGTACCATAGAGGTTCTTTTATTCGTGGGATATTGCTGAACCTAGGTTTCAAGGATTTTCAGCTCATAACTTATAATTCCACTGCCCAATGTGATGATCTTCTAAGCAGAGGTAGTCAAAATGGTGGAATTGCTGCTGCCTTTGATGAAATCCCTTACATTAGGATCCTTCTTGGAACATATTGCTCTAAGTATGCCATGGTCGACCCCACATTTAAAACCGATGGCTTTGGCTTTGTAAGTTCCTTAATTTAAATTTAATGCAACTATGATATAAATATACAATAATATTAAATAATCAATAAAAATTTATTCATCAATCAATAATTTAAATTAAACATTCTATTTTTTAAAATTTTTATAAAATTAATTAATTATTAATTTTTTTTTTGTTACTAATACTTTTTTATATGCATAATAATTTAAAAAAAGTATAAGTAATTAATATTTTTTAGTCAATAAAAAATAGAACATTTTTTCTCATTGTTTATAGAATATACATAATAAAATAGAATATCTGAAACCTAAAGCAATCAGCAATCAACCAAAAAAATAAAACATCCGAAATCTATAAAACGTTTAAAACGTAAAGAAATAAAACATCAAATTTAAGTTGTTGGCTAATATGATATTTCTTGAATTTTTATTGGTTAGCTGATGATTTATACATATACAGGTGTTCCCAAGAAATTCTCCAATGGTGGCTGATGTTTCCAGGGCAATTCTGAAAGTAACGGAAGATCCAAGAATGAAAGAAATAGAAAATGCATGGTTTCAGAACAGAAGTAGTTGCCAAGAAGAAGATGCATCAGTCTCTTCTTCTAATAGTCTTGGCCTTGATAGCTTCTGGGGCCTCTTCCTCATTGCTGCTTTGCCTTCCATTTCAGCACTCCTCATCTTTTCAGCTACATTCTTGTATGATCATAGACACCAATGGTGGTTCATCAACAATAATCATGATGATAATCATCTATGGAAGACTCGAATCCGTGTCTTGCTGAGAATCTTTGACCAGAAAGACCCTAGGTCTCACAGATTCAAGAGAGGTAGTAATAATGATTCAATTAAGGAAGAAGAAGATAGAGAGAATAATGATCAAAGTAGCAGCACAATTATTGGTCCTCATTATCATCATCATGAACATGATCATAGCTTAGATGCTGCATCAAGCTACACAGAATCGAGTTTCTCATTTCAAGGATCACCATGTGAAGACAATAATAATAATGTAGAGTTGAATAATTTGAATAGTAGTCAACCATCTCAACAAGAGAACTGATTATATATGGTGCTTAATTAATTAATTACTTCATTGTTTATTATTAATTAATAATTAATTAGATGTAAGAAGATTAATGTATATATGTGCATATAGCTGTTTAATTTGTATTATATTTTTTTAATTTGTAATTCCAAATTTTAATTAAGGCATCTGGTTTCTGATTTACCTGATAATAATCTAGAGATGGCAAGACTCGGTCTCTTCAACTACTACTATATATATTATATTAAATAATAATATTCAAGTCTTGTGGTCTTTCAATATGTATATATATTCCTTTTGACCCTGGCTTTCAGGATATAAATTTCGTGCAAGCTAAGTTATTAGATGAACAATTAATGATATCTCTCATAAGATTCCAGTTTACTTTTCATCGGAAAAATTCTATATAAATGTAGTAATTACCTTTGTTAAAAATTTATCATCCTTGTGGTTGGATATTTAATAAAATAGAGAAAGTTTTGAGAGCCAATATTAGGGAGATAATAGAGAGCCGATATCATTTTTTTTTTCTCTTCTCTTTTACCACTCACTATTTTCCTAATTACATTTATTGGTTCATTCCCTATTGGTCCCTAACGTTGATTTTCTAGCATTACTCAATAAAAAAAATTATGAGACTTTTTTATATGTATCCAAAATCAAGAATATTATTACTAGCTAGTCACCCGAATAATGTTACATTACAAACAAAATTTATTATTTTTTGTTAGTATTGAATTAATACCTAAGAGAAAATGTTAGATAATCATTCATTTTAATTTATTTTGATGATTATTTGTAACCATTAATTTTCAATATCTTTAATTTATAGTTTAGCATTATACTTTAACTAGTATTTTTGAATATCTTTTAATATGATAACTAAATGATTATTAAAATAAATTAAAATGAATGGTTATATAGCATTTTTTTTAATGCGTCGATAAAAAAAATATATTTTTCATATTAATAAAAAGTGTTAGTAGTTTAACATTTCACCTAATGAGATATATATCTAGGTATACAAATTACACAATTAACTTTGATATTAAGATTTAATATTTCTTTTAACAAGCAATACACACGGTGGTGAGTAGTTATTACACTCGGTTTGATTATCAAATAAACTTTGAAACAATTCATTGACCTTTTGTAAGTAAACTCTTTTTAAGACCTCCTCAACAAGAACATGCATAAAGAAAACACACTACATTGGTTATTAGTTTTATTTAAATGAAAACTAGTGGTGAAAGTATTCACGAGTCAAAAAATAATTAAAAAAAAATAGTTGTTAAGAGTGAATTGAAAATCATGGAGTAAGAGATCGAGAGATCAGAGTTACATATAATATTTGGTCTTTAAATAGTAATAGTGATAGTGTATAACTAGGGCTTGGTGTATGTGGCAACTACTCATGTAGTAATTTACATGAATGACCCACTTGCCTCCGCAATGATCTTCTCCTTTCCAATTATGGTCACAATAACTCTAATTTTATTTTATTTTTTTAATAGCTTATTGAAGTTTGATTTGGTCAATCCAACGTGAATGAAAAGAAAGAAAGTTTGAACTAAATTACATGTGCAGTTTTTTTTATCCTGTTTCTAATCCGATGACCATGGAGTTGATGTTAGTAAAAAAAAAAAATCTATAATATACTAGGTGTATATCTATTTTACTTAACGGAAGTTTAAATAAATCAGTTACTTTTATGTTAAATAAAAAGAATTTAATTTCCATGCATTGTCACTGTAAAAAAGTTTTGCACATACATCTAATCAAATATTATCACACCATCAAGAGCAATTAATTTTCAAGCCCACTATTTCTAAAGTCAAATAAATGCATGAATCTGATTGGATAGCTGTGTAAAACTATTTACACCGTTAGTGCACCAAAATTAAACTCAAATAAAAAATTATTTTTATATTAAATAATATGAATTTAATTTTCATGCACCGTGAGTGTAAAATAGTTTTACACATACATCCAATCAGATGTTACCACATTATCAAAAGCAATTAATTTTCAATCTCACTATTTCTAAAGTCAAACAAATGCATAAATTTGATTGAATGACTGTATCAAAATTAACCTCAAATAATATAATAATAAATTTTTATTTAATATTAAAATAATTTTTTATTTAGCATTAAAAATAAATAATTCAATTAGATTTAATTATCTGAAAAAAATAGAATGATTGCTTTTTATAATCTTGTAAACATCAAATTAATGTAAAATAAATAAGTGCAATCTATCCAGCATAATAAATTATGAAAAGAGTCCACGAAGTCTTCATTTTTTATTGGAATAAGGTACCACGTCTAGCTATTAATTAGTACGTAAATCATTCTAATGAACAAAACAAAAATTAAGGTACTTGCATTGTTCATTCAGTTCTAACAAAATCATCATCTTATTATATCTTCAACAAATATCATTTTTTTCCTTCATATAGGCCTGTAAGATCCACTTTCTATTTGTTATCTACTTGTCATCTGATGATAAGTCCAACTCATGTGTCATCACTAAAAAATCAAAAAGGTGTTATTGTGTTAGAATTTTTCATATAACATTATTAATAATAGTTGAAATTATTAATTAACTGGAATTATTAACATATATAACAGTATTATTTTTGAAATATTTAAAAATTTCCTATTATATATTGTAAATATATATGGTGTGAAAGAATGAAAGTGATGATGGAGAGATAGACGTATGTAGGTTTTAATTTCCAAGTAATAATAGCAGGAAAGGAAATTGAATTCAAGTCAGTCTGATCCGATCCTAAAAGTGTTAAAAAAATATGAATAATATATTTTTTTGTTAGCTTAGATTTATATATTGAAATAGTTATTGTGACGTCCGTAGTAGGACCATTATATAGGGTGAGTACATACTTTTCAAAGACTCTGACGCCCCAGTATATATATCTTCTCTTCTTCATTGTGAGAATTGAGAAATAAATAACTTTTCCAATCCCCCATGAACACATAATATATAATAGTAATTAATTAAGGTAGAGCAAGATGGTGATGAAGAAGAATAACGTTACAAGATTCTTGGTTGTGTTGTTGGTGGGTGTTGTGGGTGTAGCTGCAGAAGGAAATAAGAAGAATGGTACAAGAGAAGTGAAGGTGGGGGCAGTGCTTGATGTTGGGGTTGGAATGGTAGGGAAGATGGGTTTGAACAGCATAAGAATGTGTATCAATGATTTCTATGTCTCTAATCCTCATTACAAAACCAGGCTCCAACTTATTCTTAGAGATTCACAAAGAAACGTTCTTACTGCTGCTGCTCAAGGTGAGCTCCATTATCCCCTCTTCTCTTATGTCAATGTTTCACACTTTGTATCTGTTTCTTCTTCTTACTTTCTTAGATCTATGTTATCGGGTGTGTCTTTTCCTTCATTTTATATGTTCATAATAATCATATATATATTACAACCAATTACACTCTCCGATAAATAATGCTTACAACATTAATTAATTGCTTGCCCTGCATTACGGCAACCACAATAGTGAAGACTGCTATGAACTTTTTCTTCCCAGTAAAAATTAATTAACACTACAAGAAGGGAGGTGCTGCGTGCTTAGCAACAATTTATATAAGCGTCGCTAAATGAAAAGATGGCGACGCTTCTTCCGGTAGTTTTATATGGCAAGCTAGCAAATTCACATCATATAAACCAAAACTTTTTTAATTATAATGTAAATATATATATAGGATTTGTTAAAATGGTACCTATCTAAAGCTTGAAATGAAGAAATTTGAAATAAAAAACAAAAACGATTACAAACTGTGAAGACTCAATGAATGGCTGAGGAGAAGTTTGTTGGAAGATACGGTTCTGTTACTTATATCGCAACGCAATCCAGAAGCCAAAATGAAGAATAATACAAGTTTTCTTTTCTTTTTTTTTTTTTTTTTGTGACTTGAATAATACAAGTTTGAGTCGACTAGTTACTAGACTACTTATTAATAATAATAATAATAATAATAATAATAATAATAATAATAAATAATTAATCAATGAAAATATTAAAAAGATATATTTTTAGCAGAAATATAAAATTTGATTAATATTAACTTTAAAATAAATATAGGCGAAAAATATTTATAATTTAGGTTCTTATTATTTAGTGGTACGGTGGTATATATATAGGAAGAAATGTGATTAGTCAACTCATTGATTGGCAATGGGGTGGGTACAGTACAAAGAGATTAAGAGACATAAATGCAACTGATAAACTTAAAGACACATGTCCTCTACTTCTTGACTCTGGTACCACTATGTTCTTTCTTAGCTACTTCCCCTTCCCCTATCCTCTTCCATTTCACTCACAGTCACACCATGGATGCATCATGCATGTCATGTCTTATTAAATATGCATAGACTTTCATTTCAGACCACATTATATATTGTTCCACTTTCATCCCTAGCTCATTTTTGTCCTATTTTCATTTCGACTGATGAATAGTATATCCTCATATGGCTTTCTCATTTTTGTCCTAGTACTTGACAGCTATATATGGTTTACCTTAACCACCAATGTTATTATTGAAACATGATTGTTTTTACTAGTGTAATCCACGTTCTTATAAATTAAATGATAATTATGTTCCAATTAAATTGAAATAAGGTCATTAGTTCAATTCTTGATATTATGCATGCAGCTTTGGATCTCATAAAGAATGAACAAGTGGAAGCTGTGATAGGACCAGTTACATCAATGGAAGCCATGTTTGTGATCAACCTTGGAGACAAAGCTCACGTCCCCATTCTCACCTTCTCAGCAACAAGCCCTTCTCTTTCATCACTCCACACACCATATTTCTTCCAAATTGCACAGAAGGACACAACTCAGGTTGAAGCCATAACCGCCATTATCCAAGCCTTTGGATGGAAAGAAGTGGTTCCAATTTATGTGGACAACACTTTTGGCCAAGGACTCATTCCATCTCTTACCAATTCACTTCAGAAAGCTTACATCCGCGTTCCTTATCTCACTCCCATTGATTTCTCAGCCTCAGATGATGCCATTGAGAAAGAGCTGTACAAGCTCATGACTATGCAAACAAGAGTGTTTGTTGTTCACATGACACCCCCTCTTGGCACTCGCCTCTTCTCCATTGCTAAGACCATTGGCATGATGGATCATGGTTATGTTTGGATTCTCACTGATGGAATGGCCAATTTCTTCAACTCGTTGGACTCTTCAATTATGGAATCCATGGAAGGTGTCTTGGGTGTTAGGCCTTATATTCCAAGAACAAGACAGCTTCTTGATTTTAGAGCAAGATGGAAACAACACTTCCTGAGAGACAATCCAACACTTGTTGATATCAATCTGAATGCTCTTGGAATATGGGCTTATGATGCTACCACTGCCTTGGCCATGGCCGTTGAGAAACTTGACACCACCCTTTCTGGCTTCACTCATGTCAGCAACAACTCAAGCCATGTGACTGATCTTGAAAGCTTTGGTGTTTCGCGAAACGGTGAGAAGCTGAGGGAAGCTTTGTCAAATGTTAGATTCAAAGGTGTGGGTGGTGACTTCAAATTAGTTGGCAATGGGGAGTTACAAGCATCGCCATTTGAGATACTTAATGTCATTGGTAATGGCGAAAGAAACATTGGATTTTGGATGCCACAAAAGGGACTCATCAGAAACATGGATGACAAAAATTCAACAACAA
>JASCZI010241658.1:144031-163219 GCA_036250425.1 Stylosanthes scabra
GAGACAAAAGAGGACGTAATTTCCCTAAGGAGCTGTGAGCAAGACGGCGATACCACAAGTGAAGAGTAGAAGGAGAGGAAACAGCACAAAGATTTGTAGAAGGAACATGAAGATTCTCAAGCTCAAACAACCTTCTAACCTTACATCCAGTCCCGATGACCCGTCCCGTCCGACGATCCTGCACACGACAACCAGAGACAGAGAAATGGACATCAAAACCAAGATCAACAAGTTGACCAACAGAGATAAGATTAAAGTTTAACTTTGGAATTAAATAAGCATCAGGGAGACTAAGGTGTGACTGCGAAATGAGACCCTTATGAGTAGCATGCAAGAGGGAACCATCAGCAGTGTTGACAGAAGGTGCATGTGTAGTGGTAGACAAAGAGGAGAAAACAGGACGCAAAGAAGACATATGATTAAAACAACCAGAGTCAAAATACCATTTAGAATTACCTGGAGGGGTGGAAAGAGCAGCAGAGGTATTACCAGAAAAGGAGAGAAGTTGTTTAAGAAGAGACTCAATATCGGACGAGGAGACAGACGGTGGGTTTGAGGAAGAAGGATGGGTGGATTCTGTGGCAGCAGCAGCAGTAGTAATGGGCACGTTCTGAGAGTAGTTGGGACGAGAGTGATGCTTGTTCTGATCTGGACGCGATGGGCGAGTAGGGCAGGCAGTGATCAAGTGTCCCGTGAGCTTGCAGTAATGACAGAATAGTTTGGGACATTGAGGGCCAATATGTCCCTTCTGTTTACACTTATGGCACTCAATAGAGGGACATTCTGAGAAGGGGTGCCCAGAACGGTTACAGTTGCGACAAAATTTGCCTTTTCTGTCGGTGGCAGCAAAAACTTGATCACTTTTTGAGCGTGTCAATCCTAGACGAGTTTCTTCGGACTTAAGGCGAGGAATCGCGTCTTCAAGGCTAGGCAAAGGATTCTGATGAAGAAGAGAAGTTCTAACTGGCTCATAATCATCAGTAAGGGCCATAAGGAATTGAATGAGACGTGTTCGGTTGCGATAATCCTCATATGCCTTACCATCAGTGGAATCCTTAAGAACGGGCTCACAACAGGTCAATTGATCCCAAACCACTTCCATCCGAGCAAGAAAATCAAAAACTGTTTGGCCACGTTCTTGCTTAAGGTTATGAAGCTCCTTTAGCAATTGGTACTGATGAGAGAGATCAGAAATAGTATAACGTTTTGCCAAATGATCCCATACCTCCTTAGCAGTTTCAAATCTCCCAAACTGCAAATGGATACCAGGAGTGGAAGTGTTGCGAAACCAAGTAATAATCTAAGGAACTAATGTTCTATTGAAAAAAAAAGTTGGAGAAAACCTAAGCTCTGATACCATGTTAGAAACAAGAGACTAATCTGAAGAGAATGTATTATGTGTATTCTGAATTGTAAAATATACAATGTACAAAGGGCTATTTATAGGTGCTAGATGAATCAAAATAATAAAGATGTAATATCACAAATGATTCTAACCGATCCTAATTTACTCCTAATTATATTCTAACATAAATACAGAATATGTTAATTGATTCTAATTCCTAATTATACTCTAATAGAAGGGTTGGATTCTGTTCCAGATCATTAGAAAGGATCGATATACAGATTTTCAGTTTCATTATTGAAGTGGTTAAAAATATGTAAAACACATATAAAACTATTTTTAAAAAATTGAAAATTAAAAGTATTTTTTCATTAGTATTTGAAACTCATTCGTTATGGGGAGAAAGTACGAAATAAGACAAAGAAAGAGTCCAACAGTAGCAAAAGCTTTTAAAAACAAGAAAAACAAAAACAAACACCAAAGACATAGTCACAAAAAAGGCTTAACAATGCACACTACTTCCATTAAAATTAAACACTCTCCTGATTGCCACCACTATACAAAAACTCCCGTAATGCTCCTTTAATTTCAACAGAAAACACCTACCATATACTGTTTTTCGAAAACCATATATACCTTGAAAAAAAAAAAAAAAAAGTTAACCAACTCTGACTTCCTCTTGTTTTGCAAAACACACCTTACAAAATCTCCCAACAACTTAATCAATTCTTGAATAACTTAATCCATTTTCCTCAACATTTTTTTGTCTACTCCTACGTGTTTTCTTTTTTTTTTTTATATTTTACTTGTCTTCTTTTTAATGCGCAAACTTTATTAAGTATTTTTAAAAATTGATATAATATCTTCTTCCCCTCCTAAACCACCTCACCAAACCTCTCATCTATTTACTTCTTTAAATAAATAAATAAAATAATAACTATCTAAATATAAAATAAATTTCAATGATAAGTATTCTTTCAAAAACCAAATTGACCCTAAAACACAAATTGAGAATAAGAAATTCGGGGTCATCCTCATCTAAAAATAACATTAATTATTTGGAGAGACATGTATGTGTGTATTATAATTTATAAATGGGTCCAGGTTATACTTAAAATAAATAAAAAGTTAATAGTGTATTCGTTTTTGTATATATGGGTTATGGACAACTAATATAATAATTAAGCCAAATCATTCGTCTCTTGTTATGTTCTGTCGATCTGTTTCTTGGTCTTCGTCAACTTAGCCATGGCCATATCACCTCATTGTTTATTACACAATAATAGATTATCTGACTATCAAGTTTATTATCTTAAATTATTATCATGAATTCCAACGTATCATATGTTTTTTTATAGTCTGTTTATAAGTTTTTGATATTTTATTTGTTTTTATTAATTAATGGTTGTTTTAGATTTTAGATGTTCTATTTCTTTTATTGTAAAAATTTTATAAACAACGATTACGAATATTTTATTTTTATTAGATAATTTGTTGGTTAAAAAATACTAATTACCTAATATCATCAACTATATAACCTAGCACACGAATTTATTGGGTATACAATCCCACCAAGATACTAACATATATATAATATTTTTTTTTATTAATTTTATGCACATCATCAATCATATAACTTAATAATCTATATATGAAAACATGCATCTTGGCTTGTTATACAGTAGTTTTCGGATATACTATATATATCTCATTTAATTATACGATGATAATTGTATGTATCAACATCACGAATATGTAAGCATTGTGCCATTGTCTAATATATAACGGATTATATGTTTAATTAAGTTTAATGAAATATTATTTATATAATGTAATATATAAAATTATTAAGGAATGGCTGTCAAATTGTCATTTCCGGAGCCTCGTAGAAATGATTTAATTTGTTTATGTTTTGGAGCATAGTATTTTGGACAACATGCTTCCTTAAGAAGCGGATTGATTCCTTTTTTAAATAAAATAAAAGAAAATTAAAGGTAATTAAGGGACCCTCCCTTTTAGTGGTTGCTTTGTTCGTTAATAGTGTTTTGTGAGTTCAGAGGAAAAGAAGATGGCTTTGGAGTTCAAGGAAGCTTTTAATTCAACAATGCATGCTATTTAATTTGTTTAATTTGAAAACCACATTTGGTCAAGGATATTTAGAGAAAAACTAAAGTTATTGACACTATGCTAATAATGATGGTGGTGGTGGTGGAAGAAAAATAAAATAAAAAATAAATATAGAAAATCAACTTTTAATTATTAGTATTTATTACACAATTTAAGACTTGGGATTTGGAATTTAATATTTAAGGTTGAAATTTTAAAATCTAAGATAAAAATAATAATTTTTTAAAATTGGTTAATATCAATAACTTAAAAAAAGGTGACTACGAAAAATTCGAAGAACATGTCCTAACTGATAATAAGATACTAGTGTAGATTTTATATGGCAAAAATGGCTAGCTATTTTGGATAGTACGAAATAAAAAGGTAGACAATGACTTTTTCTATATGATGTACTTTTGAAAGGTAAAATATAATTAAATAGCAACAATTTGCTATTTGGATGATAACATATTAACATTTTATGCTATAATTAGAATGTCCATTATTATTCTGTCAAGTGGCACAAGTTAAAGGCAAGACGAAGGAAGTGATCTATATAAATGGGAGTATATGCATGGGACCAATTGAGGCTGCACAATCCTCAATTCCCGGAAATAAAACCTTAAATTCATTCATCGTGCAAATATTTGGATTCATTTAATTTGACTTATAGCTAATTAAAATGTGTGTCTAGCATTGGCCAATTAATAATATATCACTAAATAATAAGAAATACTAAGTTACCAAGCCATTTTTATTTATACGGAAGTATTTAGCGCGGAGTGCTAAATCGATATGCATATTTATTTTAAATTTGTTTATGATATTATTTGAAAAAGTAAAATACTTAAGGTCAGTGATAGACTTGTTACGTCTTATTTTTTATATTATTTTTTATAAAATCTAAATTAAAAAAATGTTTCTTTTTCTATAAAAAAAAATTGGGGAAAAACTTTAGGAAGGAACCAAATGAGAGAACATAAGATGAGAAGACACCACATCTAACTCAAAATCTTAAGGTGTTAAGTAAGTGAGTCTCTCATCTTATAAACTTCTCACTTCTCCTTGCTCTAAAAAATGTGGGACTAACCCTCACAGTACACTTTAACAACAATATATCATAATATCTTTGGCCAACTCACTAAATTTTGGCCAATAAATATAATTTGTTAATGTATTTGAACCTCTTTTTTTTTCCGTCAACTCATAAAAAGCCGTTGATTGATTAGACTAAAGATAGAGCTAGAAGATTTATCATAGAAGTTATGAACTACGACGGACACATCTATAAATTATCGTGTCAACGTGTTGAATCGGACACTTTACGAATATTTCGTATTATATGTCGCAAGTCGAACATATTTTAATATTTAGTGTGTCGCGTCATGTTGTATCTTGCATCCATATCCGTGTATTTCATGGGAGGAGAGAAAAATAAAATTAAAGAGAGCCAAATCATAAAAATTAAAATCTTTCTATGTAAATTTATTAATTTACGGGGGAATCGTCCTCCTTTTTGTGCTCTAGGCTCTATATCTCCGACTAAATACTTGAAAAAAAAATAAATTACGTTGATTTTGTAGAATTTTTCTTAAATAGTTATATAGATATAATTCTTATTACACAAAGCTACAATAATGCTTACAAATTAAATCTTAGTTAGTTTTTATATATTGGAGTCTCTTCGATTAGCATGCATGTATTCTAGGATAATGATATTTCTCGTACAAGAGATAAGAGTTAACCATTTTCAGCTAATATTAATATATTTTTAATTTTAAATTTCGAGAGAGTTGGAGTAGTCTATTATTAAAAAATGATAGAATTATATTTTAGGTGATTTGGATATATGATGAGAAAAAGAACTACAAACACCTAATTAAAAGGATAGACAAGATAAAAGCTGGACAATGGATCAAAAACATAAAAAATTTATGAATGAGATTGTCAAACGCGATCTATATATAAATGGTCTTCCTGTAAATATGATATGTGATAGAGTTCAATGACATCGTTTGATCATATAATCGAAATAAGTTTTTGTTGTTATCGTATTATTTTAAATTTTAAACTCTAAATTATAATTTTAGAAAAAAGTTTAAAAATTAAAATTAAAAAGTGGCTGACTAATTAAAATTAGAATTAACTCCCTATAGTTAGCTTATTCATATCATCATCATTACAATTAGCAGTATCGTTCAGATTCCTGCCACATTTTGCTAGATTCTTATTGAATCTTCCATAAAACCGGGGTAGATTAATTATGAGATTAATTATGTTTACAATATAATAATTAAGCATATTTAGCTGTACCAACCTTCTAGCTAGCTTAGCTATAGGGAGGGAAGTTCAATAGTATATATTAGTGTATATATAACTATATAAGACAAGCTTTGATGCGAAATTAATTTATAGATTAATGGAAATGTGTAGTGGAAAACACCACTCCGGCTTTTCTTGCCTAAACTTGTAAGCTTTTAATTTCCCTTGTCCTTATTATTACTTACACTTAATTGTGCTTGCAAATTATTGATCTCACTCATTTATCGTTATCACATGGTTTTAGTTAAGTTGTTTAATAATAGTAATATAATATTCCCATTATTAAATTTAAGGGTTTTGCTATCTTATGCCCTTAGGGCACATGATAAAAATTATTTATTAAACATATTAATTATGAATTTTTATGTTATTTAATAAATATTTAGTCACACTCAATTAATGCGATTTTTTCTTATTTTTTATGGCTAAACTATCCCTTCAAATTCCTTTTGGTTTGTACCCTTATTAATTTTCTCTATTTATTTTTCATATTCTTTTACACAAAAATAATTTCCGTAATTTAACTTTTTAGATGAATATTATTTAGCTAGCAAACATGTAAATTCTAATAATATAAAAAAAAATATTAATAAAAAAAAAGTTGAATAATGTTATTAAGAAGTACTTAGTTCTTATCTTTCTAGCTAATATATTATATATATTTAGTTGACTATTTTTTTTAAAAAAAATACTAATAATAATTTTACATACACTTTTTAAATATATAAATGATAGTAAAATTTTTATTTTATTTATAAGCAAGCACTAAAAATAATTTATGTCATGTCATCATATATATTTTTATTTGCGATTTTTAATAACACAAAAAATATAAAAAGATTATAATTTAACAATTAAAAATTTTACATAAAATATTGTATTTCATGTTTAATTGTTTTTTGTAGTCTATACGAAGAATAGATAGAGAAAAATATTAATTATTATTTTCTTATAATTTACATGTTTGCTAGTTAAATAATATTCATCTAAAAAAATTAAATTACGTAAATTATTTTTTTATAAAAGAATATAAAAAATAAATAGAGAAAAATAATAAGGGTGCAAACCAAAAGAATTTAAAGGGTAATTTAGTCATAAAAAATGAGAAAGAATCGCATTAATTAAGTGGGACCTAATAATTATTAAATATCATAAAAATTCATAATTAATTGGCTCAATAAATAATTCTTATCATGTAATCTAAAGACATAGGATAGCAAAATCTTAAAGTTAATTCGTTTCAGATCTTAATTCTTTTTAGTAAATTAAGGGTTTATCATTCCACATCACTGCACCCTTCGACAACGATGGTTCTAGTAGTGTTACAATCAATGCACAAAGCTCAGGTACATATATATCTCTTTAAAGGCCACTTTCCAATTAGTATATAAAAAATGCAGGGTTATAAACTTATAATAATTAATATTCATATTACGTATATATATAAAAATAATTAATTGCTCAATTAATACTTATGTTTATAAGGCATATTAAAATATAAAATATATATTAAAAATATATATTAACTAATTCAGTAGTTACTGATTTTATTACAAATAACAGCATTCTATTTCTATAACATTATTATTATATGATGATTAATGGAATATTATAACACGTACTTGAGGAACATGTGGCACCTTAACTAATAACTAGCTAGGTTCTAGAACAAAGGGGAGTGAGAACTAGGGTATTTTCTATAGGCTTCCTTTTCCTACTCATATGAAAGATAAATTGATGAAACATCTATTGTTAAATTAATTAAGGATATGCTATTGGGAATTATTTTAAGCTTTTTTTTATTCTGAAAAAGAAAAAAGCATACATATTTGATATTTCCGTTTAGAGAATTGAACTTCTGTATTTCTTCAAAAACAAAGTTATTTAAATACTTAGACACCAAAAAAAAAATTATTTAAATACTTATCATCAAATGTAAAATTTAATTAAAATAATAATCACAGTTTTACATTTTTCATAACATTTAAGTGTGAATTAATTAAAATTTTAAAAGTGTATTTAGATGAAAAATCACTAATACTAGGTATACATTTACTCAACCAATCTGACTCAGCCCATTTCCAGCAAACGCTACTAGTTCAATTTATATAATCCTCTATATTTAATAAAATTAGCATCGAAATTTAATTCCAAAATAAGAAGGTGAAGAAAAATAATCGCAAAAGGAGGGAGAAAAAGAAAGAAGAACACAACCATAGCAAGGGAAGGAGAAGGAGAAGAAGAAGGAGAAGGAGAAGAAACAATCTTTTAAATTTAGCATAGAATGATATTTGGTTTAGCATAGAGTATTTATCCTTATAAATTTGAGTTCATTCAAATTTAAAATAGAAATTCACTAAATGTTAGTTCAACGTAACACTAAAAGTTACATAATCATAAATGCTCTTAAAAGTTTATCCAAAGTTTTAAATTTAAGAAGGAAAGATATGAAAATTGAAGGAATGTGGAGAATATAAGAAGAAGACTGAATCATACAATATTTTTAGTCCATTTAAATTTAGCATAGAAATTATATTCGATTTAATATAGAAGCTAAAAGCTAGTTTAACCTTATCCTCATTTAAGCTGATCAAAAGTTTTAAATTCAAGAAGAAAAAAATATGAAAATTGAAGGAATATGGAAAATATAAGAATAAGGTGATGATGAGGACACAGAATAACGACGTAGAAGATGAGGAGGACGGAAAAAAGAGAATAATATTAAAGTGAAGAGTGATATTTTGATGAAGAGTAAAATTATTTTTTTAATATAAAAATACTAAAAAATATCATGTGTAATGTATATGTTTCAAATTTTAAATTTAGTTATACTCTTAATAAAAAAAATCCCCAAAAAAAGAAAAAAAATGAAAGAAAACCCAAAGCAAAAGAAGAAGAAGAGGATGTGAGAAGCCGAAAAAAAGAAGAGCATAACTTAATATGACTTGGTTAAACTTGATTGGTCAAATAATTTGATTATGTAGATTAAATGCATTTTATATATATAAGCAAATTTAAATAATAAACCGAATCTCTTTCACTTTAAAATAGTTTTTAAAAATATTTTCTCTGAAAATGTAATTACATTACTTTTATTCATAAAATATTTAGTTTATTTTTATCATTTATAAGCTGTAAATTTTAATTGACATATATAAATCCATTATAAAGTGAAGTAGATAGAGAAAATTGAAATTATTTAATTTTATAGGTGGAAATTAAAATCTCCTATACTTTTAGTAGTTGAAATTCCTTTAAAAAGTTTTGAAATTTGAAAATACTTTCAATTAAATATCAAACATAATATTTTGTGTTTTTATAAAATTTAAAATAAACTTTAAAAAAAATCCCTTACAATACTCCATCTAAACACATTTAAGGGTGGATCTGAAATTTTTTTAGTCAAGTTCTCATGCTCTAAAAAAAATAGTTATTATTTTATATTTGGTAGTTAAAAAAGTCAATGAATTTTTATTTCCAACTTTTAAGAGCCAATGGTGCTTTTAGGAGTCCACAAGAATAGCTTTTCATAATTGATTCTGACTTCTCAAAAAGTAAAATGATAAATTAATTTATATTTTAATAAAAAAAATTAATTTTAACCTTAATTAATTAAATTAAATTTACATTAATACTAGTCATATTGTAGTCACCAAAAAAAATAATACTAGTCATATTGACAAATGGCCAATTATAGTAATTTTATACTATAAGAGCAATTATTAAATACATTTACTAAACACTTATATATGTGATTTCTAATTATTGAGAGTTAGTTTTAAACTATTTTATCAAACAACTATATTATATCTCTTAAAGAAACAACTTTTTGAGAGCCCGAAGAGTTCTAACATTTTTTTTTAGAATCAAAACATTACCAATAGACACAAATACATAATGCTTGTCTTTATATTAAGAACGAAAATAAACTCAACTTAAATAAACGTCACTCTATTCATTTTATTATTATTAAGGTAATCATTTAATTTTATTAAAGTCTAAAAAATAAGAATAAAATTACAATAGTACTCTTATTATTATTATTAAATATTTTTCTCTCTCTATTAAAATAAATTTGACAGACTAGAATGAATGCAAAGATAAAATGTGCACATATTAAAGATTGTTTAATGGTGAATTCTATCATGTAGATGTTAAATTGCATCTACATGTGTAGATGCTACATGTTAATTTGTAATTGGCCATTTTCATGCTGAAGACCGTTTTAAGGTTGGGGAAACATCAAAACGCACAATCCGTTAATTGTGGAGTTAGGGTGAATTTGGTGTTATGTGAGGTGTTTAGTTATTGGGCTTAGAATTTTTTTTTGTTTTTGTATGAAGGGCTGGGCACATGTGATTAGGTTTGGTGTTTGATTCAAGGTTGAGCCTTGTTAATGGATGTGTGACATGTATTTATGTTTTGCCAATCTCAAAATTAGCCAAAATTATATTCTCAAAAGATTAATAACCAAAAACGTAATAGCATGGCCAGTTTTATTTACATGTAACTAACACTATTCTCATTATTTGGTAATACAATTGTGGGATAATAAATAATAATAATAATAATAATAATAATTGTGGGACAATAAAGTATTAGTCTTTTGAGAGGTAAAATAAATATATTTTTTTGAGTTGTGTTCATATCAATGACATGTAGAATAATGTTTCTGATATAATTTGCATACAAATGAATTTATAAACATTTGTTACAATATATATATTGTTGGAAAATAAGCTTTCAAAATAATATTTTAGCTACTTTAAATATGAATAGAATTTAGTAGACAAATAAAATAAAAGAATATTAGAACGAGTTAGGCACTGTCCTTAAGGATTTATTACCGCCATATCCGTAGGTGGAATGGCTTCGACGGAAATTCTCCAGGATTAGACGTGGATCATCAAGAATACGGTCCACACCAATATTCTCGGAACACTTGGAGCAGCACAATCTCGTTCTTCTTTTAATAAAATATTAAAACAATTGCAAGCCAAAGCTTACTAAACTCACGTTATTTTTCAAGGAAAAGAAGTTGAAAAGATGATAATTAGAATAAGAGATCAATATTATAATAATACTCTGTACATATAGGTCATATGCATATAAGCATGTTACTCAAAGCAACGGTCATATATCCAAGGTATAAATATAATAAATATTACTAAAGAAAAAAACGTTTTCTTCCAACGGCTAGAAACGTTTTAATTTTCAAAGCTAGCTTTAATAAGAAAATAAATTGCAATTATCTCATAAACATATATAATTAAAGTTTGAAACATAAATAAATTATACAACATATATATATATGAGTTTAATTTTGATGCACTAACGGTGTAAAAAATTTTACATAGTCATCCAATTAGATTCGTGTATTTATATGACTTTAGAAGTAGTGGACTTCAAAATTAATTACTTTTGATGATGTGGTAACACTTGATTGAATGTATGTGTAAAACTCTTTTACACTGGCGGTACATTAAAATTAATTTAACGGTTTTTCACCATTGCTCTTCTGAACAAATTATACAATCGTGTATGTAAATATTATAAGTATCTGATTTTGTAAATTATACGGTACATTAAATATTTTTTAAAAAAACTTAATTTACATGTACTACTTGTATGTGAATATATAGTATTATTTCTTCCTCGTTATAAGAGGTTTTGAGTTTGAGTTTCACTTAAAGAAAAAAAAAACCGGGACATTAGTTCTAATGATAATTTTGATTATTTCATAATCTAAGGAAAAGCAAAAATGTTGTTTAGTACAATTTTCTAGAGTAGATATTCGTTTTAAGGTTAAAAAGCATTTCTCGGACAATTATATTACAAAAATATTAAACCTAAAATAACTTGCATATATATTTGAAAGAATTATTTGTTTAGTATTACAAATGATGATTGTTTAAATTCTTAATTTTCAAAATACCTCTTTTATTACATAAAATGATATAATTGTTGGTTACACTCACCTTTTAACATATTATAAAAATTTTATATTTGCAGAAATACATTTTTTGGGAAATAAATTATTTCTAAACATTGTTAATCTTTGAAAATTTTATACAAATAAAAGAATAATATATTTTTATATATGAATAATTTACAGAAATAAATTAGAATTCTTTAAAGCAAATATACTTCTTATTTATAAATCAGATTTGTTGATTATCTAAAAATAATTATTAGAAAGTCTATGAAAATGAGTTCAAAATGTTTATTTCTCAGTCTTATTTTATTATTTTTTTATAGAAACGTTTTGAGAAAAAGCCAAAAAATTTACAAATTTCATTAATAAGTTTTTTTTCTGGACTTGCATTGACTATATATGCTACTGAGACCAATAAAAAGGGACCTAGTTTGAAGCTTTTCGCTCAAAAGAAAAAAGACCCAACGGCTAATACTTTTTAGCTAATCACTCCGTTATGGAATCTTAAAGCACACACATTCATCCATAATCTATTACTTATGATCGTTCCTCACCATGGTGGGCCAACAAATTCAGCCTATCATTATCCACCATCTATTGTCTATACATGTAGATTTGAAGTTACAATCTACATCCTAGAGTTCACCTTGTTTAATTAGTTATTAATATTGTAAAATGGTATAAAAAAAATTTAATTAAATATATTTTGAATCATAAAATGGATAAATAATTTGAGAAAAAGTGAAAATGGGAACATAATATAAAATAGAGGGAGTATTTAAATATTTGAAATAATTTTTTTTTATAAATTATATATATTAAAATAATTTTAGAAAAAAAAATGACCAGCCATTTCAATAACTAAATAAATCCTCCCTAACTTAGCCGAAAAAATGTTTAGGCATAGGAGACCAATTCGATTGGATTCCTATATGGATTTGGTTTTGGTCAAATCCTATATGGATTTCAATTGTAAAATCTGGCCGATCCAAAAATAATAATTATTCACTGTTTGAGCAGTTTAATAACTGGGCCTATAAATTTTCTAATAGCCCATTACAGAAGTTATTTTACGCCCATTCCACCAAAAACACGTAGACCATCGGGTTTTTTAAGACAAAAAAATAATTTAACATCTATGAGACTGTGCAGACCAAAAAAAAATCTATGAGACTGTAAATTTGATCTTACAGATTATAGAATAGAAGTGTAAAAAATAGATATATATCACTGAAATTCTTGCATACTGTTTTTCTTTTGGAAATATAATAGAGCATATTCTTAGTAAAATATGAAAGTAACGTATTGATTGTTCTTTCATGAATAAAGGAATACAACAAACTAAAACAAAATATAGAAAGAAAGAAAAAAGAAGGTTGCAATAAAGATGGATCACACCATAATAATGGAAAGGGAATAAGCTAGTTGGATTGCGCATGAATAGTTATAAATTATTGGAGAAGTCATGAGAAGAAGAAGAAGAAGAGTGGTAACCAATCCAAATTTATTATAAGCGCAAGCAAAAGGGGGAAAGGAACCTCATAGCTCATAACATGTGAATGGATTATTATTCCCTTTTCCAAATGTGTTTTCTTGGAGCATCTTTCTCCCTTTAGTCTTTTGTCTTTACTGTTACCCGCCGGTGACTCAAAGACACTCATGCACATAGCCCACCGCACGTGACTCCAACCATTCCTTTCTCACCCCAAAAGGTAACTTTATAAAACCATACCTTATTATGTCTAATATATCTTACCCATGCTAATTGCCAAACATAGAAATTAGAATGGTGATTAGTGAGAGAAAGTTTGCGGTTAGGGGTGTTTTAATAGATTCCATTAAGCTCAGCTCCTCCATGCATACATGTTCTGAATTTCATGTTCCATTTCTATATCACTATATGTTCAGCACTAAAATTGTCTTTAAATTTTCAAAACGCTAATAAAAATATATATAAATTTTTTAAATGATAAATATGACCTTAAATATTAATAAAACGTGAATATAATTTTAAATTACGAAAACATTACGTATAATTTTAAAAGTAATGTTGCATGTATTATTATATATCTCTATATATACACCATTTACAACATGGAAAATATAAACATCAACATAGAGATTCTCATTTTTTCTGTGCTGATATTTATATTTTTTGTGTTGTAAATGATGTGTATGAAAGTATATAATAATACACCTAGATAAATTATAATTTTTAAGTCCGTAAATTTCGAAAACATTTTATATCATTCATAAAAATAATTTTGAAAAGATTTGAAAATTAAATATGTTTGAAAAAAAATAAATTTTAACCCGATGAAAATAACAATTTTTTTACATCTCTTATAAGTAATAAAAAATTTTGTATTCATTTGTGTCAAAACAATTTTGTATTTACCAAATGACTTATACGTTTATCCTGAATTTTTATTGTAAATTTTGAATAATTGTTTAAAATTGAACCTATATGTAAAAGATTGGAATAATATTTTATCTCTAGAATTTTCATTTTTTAAAAAAGAATTTTGGACATTCACAAAAAATGCAAAAAAAAAAAAAAAACTTATGGTCAAATCACTAAATTTTAAAAATGAATCTGTTACATTTTTCTTAATTATTCTTGAAAAAGATTACATAAAAATCTAATGTAAACCTTTTCGAAAATATATATTTTAAAAAATATTTAAACTTATTTGTAGTTTGTATTTTTGGTATTATTTTTGTCAATTATATATGTTTTTTTTTTTATCAAAGGCAGTTGTATTTTATTTCACTGAATAGAAAAAATAAATACATATGAGTTGGGTCCAATTTGGACAACCAAAAACAAAAGAAAGTGATCTCCACATAAATTAAAGATGTAAATATCAAATAAACTTAGAGAGGAAGATACTAAAAGAAAACAAAGAAATGTGTTATCTTTGAAACTCAAGTTGATCTCAATGACGGAGACAAAAACCATTTGGAGAAGATGCGGCTTCGAAGATATGTTGGCGCTGGGAGACGGTCGTGGATATTTTTTCCGTAGACCATAATACCCTTAAAATTATGTAGAAACCACAGGATCTCAATTTAAATTCCACCATATTCGAGATTGATTGTTGGTTTCATAGATAAAACCATTCTCGGGAGAGTAAGATATACAGATCCCTTTCAGTTTATGGAAGGTCAGGGTATCTCCAAATCCTAACACTTCTTGCAAAATACTCTTATGTCATTTTGAACACCAGATTATCTTGAAATCTGTCTCCATTGTTCAGGATGCAACAGCAAAGAGCCTTCTAATAAGCTTATTCAACACAAATCTTTACTCTTTCTTTAATATCTTCTAACTCCAAATGAACAAGAAAAAATTTTAACCGAACACCAGAAGAACCTTATTAGAGCATAAAATAAAAAATCATAATAGGACACAAAAGAAAACTCTAGCAGAACACTAGAGTATAAGAGAAAACCCTAATAGAGTACAAAAGAAAACTCTAGCAGAACACTAGAGCACAAGAGAAAAAATTCTAGCAAAATATTAAAGCATAAGAAAAAATCACAATAGGACACAAGAGAAAACTCTAGCAGAGTTTCAAACTCTAGTTGTCAATTATATAGATTTAGATATCACTTTGTATGGATTATTATTTTAGGATACTAAAGATATATCCTTATCTTTACTCTATAATATATAAGTACTCAAATATTATCAACTTTTTAGATATTCTAAAAATGGAAATTTTATTTTATTTCATTCAATCAGCAATCTTGAGAAAATGAATATTCAATTAGAGAATAAGGATTTCTATACAATTTAATATAATTTTAAATAATAAAATATTTTTATTTTGATACTTTAACGACATAAATTATTTTATATAATTATTTAATTACATTTACTAATTTAATTATAAAAAAATTATTTTTTATTAGTAAAAATATACATATACATAATTATATATATATACTTTATAAATGAGCTCTAAGCTCATACGACATTATCCTCTCTATCATTATAAAATATTTTTAGTTCAAGTAATTTTCATACATAAAAAATGTCAATATTATGTTATTTTTATTGTAAGAAGTCTCGATTTAAAATTAAAAAATAATAAATAATTTGATTGGTTAAAATAAATGTATAAATAATATTATAAAAAAAAATCAAAATCAATTGTTTAATAAAGAAAATATTTATTATTTATTAATGGTGCAAGATCTAATTGAGCAAAAACGAAGAAAATACATTCTGCTAGAATTTTTTCTTGTGCTCTAATTTACTGCTAGAGTTTTCTTTTGTATCCTATTAGGGTTTCCTCTTATACTCTAGTATTCTGTTAGAGTTTTCATTTGTGTCCTATTAGGATTTTTTATCTTGTGCCCTAATAAGGTTCTTTTGGTGTTCGGTTAAAATTTTCTCTTGTTCATTCGAAATACTCAGAAGATATTAAAGAAAGAGTGAAGATTTGTGTTGAATAGACTTATTACAAGTCTTTGCTGTTGCATCCGAATGGAAGCAGATTTCAAGATAATCTGGTGTTTAAAATGACATAAGAGTATTTTGCAGGAAGTGTTAGGGTTTGGAGAGACCCTGACCTTCCATAAACTGAAAGGGATTTATATATCATATTTTCCGAGAATAATTTTATCTATGAAACCAACAATCAATATGGAATTTAAATTGAGATCTACATAATCTTAAGGTATTATGGTCTACGGAAAGAATATCACGACTGTCTCCCAGCACCAATATATCTTTGATGTGGTTTTTGTCTCCGTCATTGAGATTAACTTTGAGTTTTGAAGATAACACCTTTCTTTTTTTAGTATTTTTTTCTTTAAGTTTATTTGATTAATTTCTGTGGAGATCTCATTTTTTTTTGCTCTAAATTGGATCCAATTCATATGTATTATTTTTTCTATTGAGTAAAATAAAATACAACCGCCTTTCATTAAAAAAAAATTGAAGAAAACACAACGTAGCAAGTAGCACTCTAGCAACGCACACGTCACAGTAAGAGAAATGAACATAAGCTGAGGAAGTTAAGGCAGTGAAGAAGGTTAACCTCTAAACTCATGAACACTGTTTTCTCATTTCTGGGTTGGGTTCGGTGGGTCACCTCAAACTAACTTTAACTTATAGGAAAAGTTTGAAGTATCGGCACCCGTTGATTTTAATTTGAAGAAAATAAAAAATATATAAAAATCAAATTACAGATTACAGTATACCATTACACGATATATCTAAAAACTTTCCTAACTTATAAACTCTCTTCCCTCGTTTCCCTTTCTCCCTCTCTCTCTCTCTGCGATCAACAACTAACATTGCTTCACAGCGCAACACTCACTTATACAATTGGGAATTGGGATCATCGATAATAATATTCGACACCACAAGAAACAAACACAAACCCTAGAATTGTTCTCTTTATTTTCTCAATTAATCATGTGATGATATTGTTGTATATTTGGGTATGGGAAAAACCCTAGCCTAGGGGGACACGCAGAGGGAGATGCTTCTCTCTTCTGGAGGAGGAGCACCAGGCGGAGGAGGAGGAGGAGGCGGAGGAGGACTGTCATGGGATCTCAAATGGCTTCTGCAGTGGGTTTTCTCCGCGGTTGTGGTCGCTGTTGGATTGCACGCCCTCGTCAAGAACACCGCTTCCAGGTACTTTGAGGTTCACGCCAATTTCGATTCTGATCGGACCCATCCCATGCCTTCTTCTCCCTCCTCCGCCGCCGCCTTCGCAATGGACCAACCTCTTTGCGCCGTCTGCTCCAAAGACGCCACCAAGAAGTGTTCCCGCTGCAAATCCGTCCGATATTGGTATTAACATTACACTTCCTTCAATATCATTCTGGCTATTCAATTTTCTTGCTAATTAGGAAGCTTTTCATTATATCTTGTTTTGCTTCTGACATTAGCATCTAGTTTAAGGCATCCACTTCCTCATGAAGATGACGCACTTTTATCGATTATTATTATTATTATTATTTTTTGTATGATAATGTTGCTCAATATATAGTTTTTCTATCTGTTAAGAAGGGGGCAAAAACACCGACTTTTTTTTTTTTGTCTTTTTCCTGTTTTGATGTTTCAGCTCGCAAGCGTGTCAACAGATGCATTGGAAATCCGAGCATAAGTTGAAATGCAAAGAAGTTCATAGTACCATGAATTTGGCTCAATCTGGGCCAGCTAGTCCAGGGTTTAAAGCTTCTGCTGCTGTTAATAAAAGCACATCTTCAATTGCCCTAATACCTGCTTGTGGACGTGAAATTTCCAAGCCTATCAAGCAGCCTAAAAATGTAACTATTCCTGGAAATTTCGATGAAATTGCATTACGTATTCTTTTGCCAGTTTGAATCTAAAGAATTTTTGCCTGTTTATTCTGGGTTTTGCAGCCTCTTTTTCCTTATGATGACTTTGTTAAATTCTTTAACTGGGATAAGCCAGGATTTCCTCCTTGTGGGCTCTTTAATTGTGGGAATAGGTATGACCTTATTAGGATCCTGCTTTGGCTTTATTATATACTGTCATTGATATATTGAAATAAATGGATTCTGGGGAGACTTACATACACTGAATCTGTGCAGCTGCTTTGCAAATGTGGTTCTCCAATGTCTGTCATTCACTAGGCCGCTTATCGCCTACCTGTTGGAAAATGGCCACCGCAGAGAATGTAATGTCGTATATTGCGTGGTTTGGTTCTTGCTGCACTATTCTTCTTACTTACTTTTGTTATCATGTGGTGTTCAGGCAGTCGTAATGATTGGTGCTTTCTATGTGAATTTGAAATCCATGTTGAGAAAGCAAGGCAAAGTTCGCAGGCATTTTCTCCAATGAACATTCTCTCTCGTCTGCCTAATATTGGTGGCACGCTGGGTTACGGAAGACAAGAGGATGCTCATGAGTTCATGAGGTTTCTTCATTGTTGCTGCAATTTTACTTGACTTTCTGTAGAGAATTGTGCATTTAATGTTTATCTTATAATAGTTTCATGCAACACTGAATTTTCCTTTTTTTTTCCCCTCAATATTTTGAATGCTTTGTAGGTTTGCAATTGACACTATGCAATCTGTATGCCTTGATGAATATGGTGGAGAAAAAGCTGTCCCTCCTAACCTTCAAGAGACAACCCTTATTCAACACATTTTTGGTGGCCACCTTCAATCTGAGGTTAGATATCTAATTATCAGGCTTCTCATTGTTAAATTTCAGTGGTCAGTAGGCCACCAAGGCATCATTTAGTCTATGTAGTGGACCCCACTTAATAGAATAAGGCTTAGTTGTTATTGGTGTTACATTTCAGTTGTCATAGCAACACAGTTGTTGTTCCAATTTCAAATTGTTATTTTGCTGCTGACATCCTCCCCCCTCCCTCACTCTCCGGTGAAAATAGGTGTTTTGCACAAAATGTGAGAAGAAGTCAGATCAATACGAAAACATGATGGACTTGACTGTTGAAATTCATGGAGATGCTGCTTCCTTGGAGGA
>JASCZI010241658.1:175038-200830 GCA_036250425.1 Stylosanthes scabra
AATTAATGCTGCAACAACATCTGCAACGGCCTTCTGCTTCATTTTTCTTTTTGTTCCACAAACATATACTCTTGTTCTGCTGGAAATAACCTCTTCTGTCAATGAGAGAAATTTTGACTTATCTCCTGGTATAAAGTTTTAAACCATCTGTGTTACAAACTATTACTATACATAGAATGCTGATAAACAAATATAACATAAATAAAAGTATTGTGCACGTTTTATAAGTGAAAAAAACCTTAAGGAAAAAACAATACCGCAAGCTTTTGGCTAGAACCAGAGGTAAATAAAGCAACATTGGAAATGATCTTGTCCCTCATTTGAGAAAGAAAGCCCTCTCGAAGGTTTTGATTGGTCTTAAAAAGCTGCTGAGTAGCTACATACTTTAAAAAAGAAGCACCAAGTGTCCCCAGTGACTCACAATCATAGTCTTCTTGACATTCCTTTGTAGAGATTGCTTTCAATAGCTACAGGTAGTAGTTCTGATAGTTAAAACAAAAATTACAATAACAATAATAATAATGATGATCATGATAAAATGAATAAATTGTGTAATGACAAGCACCTTGAAGACTGGGATATCCTTTTGCATGCAATGATCCGAAAGCATCTTCTTCAAGCCGGAAGCAATGAGCAAGGACTCAAGCCGATGCATGATTGATGGAAAAATTGTAAATGAGTATATGGTACTGACTGATACTGGTGACATAATTATGGAGCAAAGTTCTGGGGGCAGCTCGGCAGTGGAGCCTAAAAAGGAATATGCAGGCATGAACATAAGTTGATTTGTTTTGGATCCTAATCAGATAAGCATCCAAGGGCCAATGGTGGAATTCTAGAAATAGGAGATATGAGCAAATTATATATTAACTATTAAGGGTTAAAAGTTAACCATTCTGCTTCGTTTGTCTGCACTTGAGCAGGTAATTTTTCACCTTAAAAAGACTCCTTCCATGAAGAAGCGCTTGATTTTCAAAAAGCAATTGAATCCCATAGCTGAAAATATGTAACCCAGAATCAAGTAATTTTATAGCCCTCAATCAGAAACAAAATAAGCAGATAACTCAGCTACAAAACATACTCACATGTTTTTGAAAATCAAGCGCTTCTTCAAGTGTTCCTTGTAAGTAGGAGCTCTCTTTTCGCTTTGTTGGAGGAAGCCGAAAAGCGCGACCAAGAATTGAAAGAAAAACTCCGCAATAGGCTCACGTACACTGATGATGACGAAGGGGTGGGTGACTCACGTTCCCGTACGTGGAAACCGTCAGTTGTGGTTGGAAACCCGACTGCGAAAGAGAGCAGCAAACATCCCTTCTCACTTGCCATCCTCTTGGAAGAGCTCCCTAAGAAATTCAAATATCCGACGGATATGGAGTCATATGATGGAAGCAGTGATCCAAAGCATCACCTGGATGCCTTTGACAACAGGATGGTGCTCCTGAACGCTTTGGATGCTACGAAGTGCAAAGCTTTTTCCGTGACCTTTAAGAAGGACGCGCTGACATGGTTCAACTCTCTAGCACCCGGAAGCATTAAGAGCTTCTCCGACCTGTCTGGAGGTTTTCTGAAAAACTTCACCACTCGGAGAAGGTTCCCCAAGACCTGCCTGAACCTCTACTCAATCGTGCAGAAGCCGGAAGAGTCCCTACGTGACTATTTGGATCGCTTTAACTCTGAATGCACTCAGATTGAAGGACTCGAATGTCAAGCAACCCTCATGGCGTTGGTTAAAGGCCTTAGAGAGGATACCCCAATCCTTAAAAGCCTTACCAAGAGGCCACCCAAAACTATAGAGGAGATTCAAGAGAGATCTCATGATTACTTACAACAAGAAGAAGGACAAACGGCAGTAAAAACTGACCGTGACAAGAAAGAGACCAGTCGGAAAGATCTGCCATGAGAAGACCGCAGTCGGCGGGAACAGCGTTCCAGCAGGTCCTACTACAATCCACTAAATGTCTCGCTAACAACCTTCCTTCACGAAGTGTCACAAGTGGAAAGAGTACCCGCACCACGAGCAATCAAGAATAATAACAGAGGAGACCGGAATGCTTACTGCAAGTATCATAAGCAAAACGGTCATGACACAGGATTGCCGTGACCTCCTTGAGTTCGTCGAGAAAGGTCTGAAGAAAGGAAAGTTCCATGAGTACACTGGAAGAAGCGGTGACCGAAGGGACGATAGAAGGACAAGGCAGAGGGAGAACATCCCGGAAAAGTCCACTGAAGGAAAGAATGACCACAAAGATGGCGTGGATAGAAGAGAAATCAAGATGATTTCAGGAGGGCTTCCGGGTGAAGGCAACCCACGTCCTGGAAAGCAGCCAAAAGGAACAAACAGTCATGCCTTGCCGTAGAGGTCATGCCAAGGACATTGCACGATAAACCACCTCCTGAAATCGCATTCTCTTCGGAAGAAATCGGAAGAACAACCGATACCCTGAACCCTCCCCTAGTGATTTCCATGGATGTCATTGACGCAACAATCCGGCGAGTCTTTATAGCCCAAGGAAGCTCTGTGAACATCATCTTCCGACGTTGCGTTGATGCACTCGGACTCACTGACAAGGACCTGGAGAGCCATTCCGATGAGTTAGTCGGCTTCTCCGGCGAAAGAGTAACTCCGGATGGTTTCGTGACATTGGCCACCGTTGGGGACCCACCAAACAGGAGGAGCACAAAAGTAAGGTGGCTGGTCGTCAACCATAATTCCGCTTACAATGCGATTATGGGAAGACCGACCCTCAATCGGATATGAGCGGTTGTAGCAACCTCCATCTTAACCATCAAGTTCATAATCGACGGAGGAAAATTGGGTGTACTTCGCGGGGACAAACAAGAAGTTGAGAAGTGCCATAATGCCACTTTGCATATCTCCAAAGAGCAACTTCCGAGGCCTGAAAAGCCAGAAGAAGCCAAAGGGTGCTTTCTAGTGGATCTTGAGCCACCTGCGAAGAAGGCCCACGAGAGACCAAAGCCAGAAGGCGATCTCCAGCAAGTCCAAATAGGAAAAGCACTGCGAGCAAGTGACCATGATCGCAAGAAACCTACCGGAAGAACTGAAGAGCAAGTTAACTCAGTTTCTAAAGCTAAATTCCGACCTCTTTGCGTGGACCGCAGCGGACATGCCCGGAATAGACCCAAACTTCTCCAGCCACAAGCTGTCCATAATCCACGCTAACAAGCCGGTAGCGCAAAAACTGCGGCGCATGAGCCCGGAAAAGGTGGTCGAAACAAAGAAGCAAGTCCAAAGCCTCCTCGAAGCGAGATTTATCCAAGAGATAAAATACCCTACATGGCTCAGCAACGTGGTCATGGTACCCAAAAACAATGGGAAGTGGCGCATGTGTGTCGACTACACCAGCCTGAACAAGGCATGTCCTAAAGACCCATACCCGCTCCCAAGCATTGATGGCTTAGTAGACAAAGCTTCCGGCTACAAATTCCTCTCGTTCATGGATACTTATTCCGGGTACAATCAGATCCCAATGTACCCCGGAGACGCTGAAAAAACAGCATTTATCACTCCCATCGTCAGCTTCTATTACAAAGTAATGCCGTTCGGATTGAAGAATGCAGGGTCCACATACCAAAGATTCATGGACAGAGTGTTCAAAGAGCTGCTCGGGGCCATTCTTGAGGTATATGTGGATGACATGCTAGTTAAAACAAAGGCGGAAGAAGAGTTAATCCCCAATTTGGAAAAGATCTTCGACAAATTACGAAAGCACCAAATGCGCTTGAATCCAGCAAAATGTGCTTTTGCAGTTGAAGCCGGAAAATTCCTCGGTTTCATGCTGACCAACAGAGGAATTGAAGCTAATCCGAAAAAGTGCCAAACCATTATCTCCATGAAGTAGCCGGAGTCTTTAAAGGAAGTACAGATGCTGACCGGCAGACTAGCGGTCCTTTTTAGGTTCCTAGCAGCCTTAGCTATGAAGGCAGCCCCCTGTTCAAGTTAATGAAAAAAGGGGTAGAATTCAAGTGGACGGAAGAGTGCGAAGAAGCTTTCAAGAGCTTCAAAGAGTACCTATCCGCACCCCCAATCCTGGTCAAACCGGAATCAGAGGAACCACTCATAGTCTACTTGGCCACAATTGAAGAAGCAGTCGCCGGAGCCCTAGTCCAGGAGAAGAATAAAGTGCAGCAGCCTGTATACTTCGTAAGCAAAACCCTCCAAGGGGCGGAGCTGAAGTACCAAAGGTTGGAGAAGTTAGCTTTGGCACTAATAGTAACCGCCAGAAGACTAAAGCAATATTTCCAAGCGCACCCAATTGTTGTCAAAACGGATCAGCCGTTAAGAAAAGTGTTGCAAAAACCGGATCTGGCCGGAAGAATGCTAAGCTGGTCAGTGGAGCTCTCCGAGTATCACATCATTTACGAAGGAAGGACGACTATAAAAGGACAAGTAATGACTGACTTCATTGCAGAGCTCACTCCAAGCGCCCCAAACCCCGATTCTTTGGAATTGGTCCTCCATTTAGATGGATCCTCAAACAACAAACGAAGTGGCGCGGGTGTCCTCCTAGAAGGACCAGACGGAGTCATCATAGAGATGGCAGTGAAGTTCCAATTTCAAGCGAGTAACAACCAGGCGGAATATGAAGCGCTGATAGTAGGCTTAAAGCTGGCAAAAGAGGTCGGAATCTCGGAGCTGGAAGTCCGATCCGACTCTCAAATCGTCACATCTCAGGTGAATGGAAGCTATCAAGCCAAGGATTCCCAAATGGCCAAGTACCTGGAGAAGGTCCAAGAGCTTCAAAGATTCTTTAAGCAAGTGCAAGTAAATCACATCCCTCGGAAAGAGAATGACCGAGCGAATACACTGTCAAAGCTAGCAAGTACCAAACCTAGCGGAAGCAACCGCAAACATTGTAACAAGGGATGCAGTAAACTATGTAATGGTGGGTGGAGAGTTGTACCGAAGGGCGGCAGCTATGCCCCTACTCAAGTGCGTCGAAAAAGACCGAGTTCCCACCATCATAGCAAAAGTGCATGAAGAAGCCTGTGGCCAGCACCAAGGAGTAAAAACACCGTGCGAAAAATCCTCCTAGACGGCAAAAGAACTCTTAGCAGCCCGATACAATAAGAAGGTAAAGAACCGAGAACTCGAAGAAGGAGACTTGGAACTAAGAAGGGCTGACATTGGAGAGAAGAATGCCACACAAGGGAAATTAGGGGCAACTGGGAAAGCCCCTACCAAGTGATCAAAGTGCTTGGAAAAGGAGCGTACAAGCTCCGCACAGTTGAAGGAGCAGAAGTGCCAAGAACTTGACACATAACAAACCTAAAAAGGTACCACATGTAAACAGAACGTAGCAGCATCTACTCTTTTTCCTTCCATCTTTATTTTTTTCCTCAAGAGGGTTTTTCAAATGATGAGGTTTTAACGAGGCATGTAAGCGTTCCGGCTACCTTGATCTTTATTAATAAACAAGTCTTTACTTTTCAATTTATGCTCCTTGTTATTTACCTCTTAAGCATTATTCTTTATGTATTCTTATGAGTCTCAAAAAGAGAACAAAGAGCCAAAGTGGTCGGAACAAACACCACGGCACTCACCGGACTGATCACTCGGTGCTGAGTTGCAAACAAACAAGTTATGCAAACCGATAGTCAAATTAAACACATCGCGACAAGCAAACTTAAAACCACAATTATAAAAGTGCACCACGAGTAAAAGCGGACGGCATCACCAAATGCCAGAATACGAGCCAGCACAAGTCATAAAAGTGCCCAAAGCAAAAGGCATCATAGAGTGCCAAAAATGCAAAAGCACAGGTCGACAAGGTGCCAAAACAAACAGCGAGCTCTAAAAGCATAAAACGCTGAGGCACAAAACGCACAACTAAGCGGAAGCAAGCAAATAAAGCAAAGCAAAAAATTCTTTAAAGACCACAAAGTGGCTAAGAAGAAAAATATCCAAAAAGGCCACAGACATTGACCAAAATATCCACAAAAAGTAAGGCATAAGTGCCAAGCAAATTCTAAATAAGAGTTATTACAAAAAATTTAAGTGGGGCATTCCCCACTAACCCCTGCTGCATCTCCAGCCGTCGACTGCGAAGCTTGAACGGTAGGCTCTGGACGCTACTCCGGCATAGCCTCTTCAACCTGTGAAGGCTCCCCCCATCCAACTCCCGAGGGACAAAGATCCTCCTACCCTTTGGATCCTATCGGGACTTCAGAGTTATAGCGGAGAAATCCACGCCAGGACAGAGATGTGAGACTTGGTCCAAACATATGTCCAAGGTCTCCTGACACATCTCTGTAACATCGGCTCCAAGCGTCTGCCACTCGGAGCGCCAATACTCAAACGCCTTCGTAGCCTTACTCAGATCCGCCTGACAAGTCTTCAGAGAGGCGGCGAGGGACTCCACCTGCTTTTCCGCAGCCACCGACCACTTTCGTTCCCCCTCCAAGGACAACTGTGAGGATTCAAATTGGGTCTTCAGCACCCTATTGTCCTCCAATAGCTGAGCAATCCGATCAAGAGCAGATTGATGCTCCAGTGACTTCTCGGAAAGCTCATCCTTAAGAGTGTCAGCCTTCTCCTTAAAGGGCAGGTAAGATAAGGCTGAGTCCCTCTCCCCCTTTAAGATCTCAATTTGATCAAGGGCGGCCGAAAGCTCTTTCTCCACCTTCATCTTAGCAGCCAAAGAAGTCTCCACACCCACCTGTTCCAGCAAAACAACATGAGAAAATAGATAACACAAATATGACATAAAAATCAAAACACTAAAAGTGTTCAAGATACCTGCAGACGAGCAAGAGATTTGGCGTGAAGATGGTAGGACTCGCCAAGAAGCTGCTCCGGAAGCATCTTCGTCAGAGCCTCCCTCAATGGAACAGAAGTCAGACCAGCATTAAGGGCTTTCCAAAAATTAAAACCCTCCGGAAAAGCAAACTTAAGTGGATCAACTTCATGCTCCCAAGCGGAGTCCTCTCCCAGCGCCTTTTCGAACGCCTCATCCACCTTAACCTTCTTCTTTCGCCGTTTCTGCTGCAAGTCCGCAGGAGGGTCCTCCTGCAGCCCCTCCTCCCCCTCGAGGTCCACAACCTTAGTGCGATCACGCTTCGAAGACTGCCTCTTCATTCTGTGCGTTTTAGAAGTAGTCGAAGCTGGGGGCACTTGAGTGGAAGATTCCACAAGAGGAGGCCCAGCAGCAGCGGAGGCGGAAGTACCAGCAGCAGTAGAGGCGGAGGCAGCAGCAGCCGCAGTAGCAGTGGCAGCGGGCTACCGGTCGGAAGAACCGCCCGGGGACCCATCCTAGACGGATCCGCCATCCTAGCCATCAAATTATCGAGCTTGGTTTTCTTCATCTTGACGTCCAAGAAATCGTCTGCAAGACCAAAACAAGTCAAGAGTTAGCAACAACTAACACAGTCAAAGTAACAAAACAAAAAAGGAAAAGAACAACAATCCTTTACCAAGGTATTTTCCGACTTCGGCATCAGAGCCGTCCAAAATAAACCTACAAGTAAACTTGTTCCTCTTCGGCAAACCGCTCGGAAGAGAAACAAGAAACTTGAAGGCAGCCATCTCCAGTGGCTCCAAGTTGTACACAGTGAAATCCTTCACCTCCGGGTTCCAATAGACCCAAGGGAAAGGCTTGTTCTCGTGGTCCAACCAGAAGGCACGCTTGCCGGAAGTAGCCAAAACCTTAAAGTAATGCCATTTGAATTCTTGGATTGAATCCTCGTAAGAATCAAACAGCTTACGGCCTTGGCGTGCCCAGAAGGAGATGTACCCGTAGCCACCCAGAGAGAAGTGAACATCATATTTATAGAAGAAAAGTCTGATGGTGGGGTGGAAACCATTGTGTAGGCACACTTTCTCGAAAGCGAGAATAAAGCCCCACCCATTCAGATGTAGTTGACTGACGGCGACGCGACAACGGGTCATCACGTCCCTCTGAAAGTTTGAGAACAGGAGCCGCATCCTCAGACATGTAAATAACTCCTGATATACCCACAGGAAGTAGGGGCCCTCCTCACCCGCTCGGAAAGGGACGCGATCAGACGGCCAAGCGGCCTCCAATACGTAATCTCCTTCCGCTCCTGAGTCCTCCATCAACGGGAAGTTACGACGGAACTCAAACAGCGAGTCGCTCTCAACCACGGACGGTTGAGTTAGCACAGCCTCCTCAACCCCACCGTAAAGGCGGGTCTCAGCCGCATCCAGAGGGCGAGGGACCTTCACCTCCTAGCAAGAATTTTTCTTCCTCATTTCCGATTTTTTAACAAATAAACAATGCCTGCAATACAATGCAGGAAGTACAGTTTAAGAAAAATGGAGAAAACGTGAAGTGGAGAAGAAGAAGAAATGCAGGACAGAAGATGAAAGAAGTATTCTTGAAAGCACAAAAGAATGCAAACAGAAACAAAATAAAGTGAACAGTACCTTGGCAAGAGTTGCTGGAACTGAAGGTGGAACGATTTCCTTTTTCTTTTTCTTCAGAGAGATTCAAGAGTATTCAGAGAGAGAAAAAGAGGAAGTTCAAATGAAATGGTAAAGTTTCAATTTTTTAATTCTCAAGCCTTATTCAACATGCTTCGAGAATCCAAAAAGGGGCAAGTACTAATGATGGGACGGTTACTGAAACCTCGAAACCGCTCCCACTACTCTCTCTTTCAAAAAACGTGCAAAAGAAACTACTCTTTCTGCCACGTCAACAAAAAAAAGAAACAAAGTGACATGCCACAAACAGTTTGACACGTAAGCAGATGGAAGGAAAATGACAAAGCCGACGCCATACAGATAGCATCCGGAAATTCGTCAAAACTACTCGGAAATCGAATGAACACATTCATCTCCCGAGTGGGGGCAATGTTACGTATCGGCCCAATAAGGCCCAATCCATTAAACTAATAATCAACTTACTTGGTCCATAAGTCAAGGATCAAGCTAAAAGGTTGAAGATCAAACCAAAAGAGGAAAGATTCGATGAGATCATGGAGAGATCCCGTCTGAATCTAAACCACTCGCTACTATATAAGCAGGGGGCAACGCCCCCTCAAGGTACGCATTCTCTTAACCCTAACCTCCATATTAGCTCTAAAATTCTCATAATCCTAATTCTGGGATTCTAGTGCTATTCATTCATCACATCAACCACCTTCTTCGGATCTAACCCTCGGACTCTTCCGAGTGCTTCCCCTCGGAAGGAACACTTTCTCTCCCTCATTCTCATTGTCTACTCCCTCTCACGACTTAGGTCCATTGGATCATTGTTCAGTACATCTGTGCTTAACAGAACCATTGTGAAAACTTTTCACCACACAATTTTGAAGTTTGCAAGAGCAAACCAAACCGGTTTTGGTCCACATAGGATTAGGATAATACCAACAGTCACACTGATCTAGAGATGAAAAAGGAACTGAACAGACACACTTCCAATCAACATATGAATTTGAAAGCCTCTGGTGCGGCGTGGTAGCTGGCAGCAGAAGATAATCAATCTGCGGATTATCTCCCAAACAAAACTCCTCTGAGACATTATCATCATTCTGCAGAAGGATCCTAAAGAGTGTGGTCTGAAATCTTCTACATCTTTGAACCTGCATAATCATTAATCAAAACATTCAACTTCAAATATATATATACATACAACACAGCTACCATGAAAGAAGAACAAGTAAGCCTACCATATGAGGGCTAAGATCAATGCTTTCTACTTGTCTGAGGGTTACTAACAATTTTCCACTGTCAACGCACAACTCAAATTTTGTGGTTGCTACTTCAGTGTCAAGTTCACTCCTCACAGCAAGCACAATGTCACGAACCCCTATGCCTATGGGATCATCATAATCCTGCTTCAACTCTATCAAGTAGCAATAGTATGTTACAGGGCAAGCATCTGATGAAGAACTCACCAGTTGGGATGGGATATATGCCTCGCTAACTGCAAAAGCCAATTAAAGAGCAATGCTGAAGCAACACCAAAAGTAATTGGCGAGTATCAGTTTCAAAATAATCAGAGTTACCGAATTCTCCCATAGGAAGTTGACCAAGAGTTTATGAGAGAAAGTGATCGGAGCCTTAACGAAGAAGCTGTTTGGTGCTTTGGACAAAAGAGGGAGATTTTGAGGGTTACTTTTTTTCTTTTAAATCCCCCACTATGTAAAAAAATAAGTAATATGTTAGTTACTTGAGAAGTGTCACTATATGAAAAAAGTAATATAAGTTAGTTATTTGATAAGTGTTTAGCTTTAGTAGTTGTCAAATATTCAATTTAATAAATAGAAATAAATATCCATAAAAAATAATATAAAATTTAAAAAATAGTTAAAAAATTATTATATTTTATCTATTTTTATTTTATATTCCTATTATATAAAAAGAGAGTAATAGTAATAGGTTAGTCATTTAACAAAGTGTCTAATTTTAATAGTTGACAGTGTCCAATTAAATTATTAACATTAACACCCATAAAAATTAATATAAAATTTTTAAAAAGTAGTTAAAAGGTCATTATACTTTATATATTTTTATATTAATATTAATATCTATATTACAAATAAAGCAAAATATATATATCATTATACTACTGAATTTTATAATTTAACATGATAAAATAATTTTGCCAAAACAATTAGTTAATATGAAATAAGAATAATAAATCATTTGTTACCCAAGCAACATGGGAGTTGTATCCTAGTAAATAAAATAAATACAAGAATTTACCGATTTAGATGCGATATGAGAATTTAGGTCTTTGGGCTTTCGTATTGTGAGTAATACGGGGTTTGATAGCTCGTGTTAAGTATCAGTAGGCTTGGGTGCACCTAACAAGAACTGAGGTTGCCTGTCATACACCAAAATTCTAATTTTGAAATAATATTTTGGAATAAACATTTTTAAGGTAAAGTCCAAAAAAAAAAAAACATTTTTAAGGTATGTCCGCGCAACGTACCTTAAAAAAAAGTGGGTGCCCTTAAATAGATTAAATTAAAAAAAAATAAGCCTATGTTTTCTCATTTATAAGAAAGAATATAAAAATTTAAAATAAATTTTATTATAAAAAAGTTTTTAAATTTTAAATATAAAATTTAAAATATTATGTTTTTAAAATAAAAAAAAATAAAAATTGAAAGAAAATTTTGCTATTAATAATTTTTTTTGTATTTTTATTAAACTTAATAAGTGCATAACTAAGTTCTTTTTTATCAAGTATAAATTAGTTAATTCGCAAATTGTCAATTTAATGAGTTGATCAAAGACATTATGATATAGTGATTGTAAAAAGATTTAGCAATTAAAAAATATTATTGAAAAAAAGAATAACATTTTTTCAATGGAAAAGTATTGATAACCAATAACTTTCTAACCAACAAATCAACCAACAAAAGATAAAACATCGGAAACTATTGTTTATAGAACATCCACAATGGAAGCTATAGAACATCTGAAACTTAAAGCAACCTCAACCAACAGATACATGTTCAGGAGGGCATTTTCTTCATGTTAGAGATAAGGGGCAGAATGGAAATCTTGTCATGTTCAAGGATCAGAATACTAGAAGAATTATACTATGTGAATTTTGGACATCAAGAAGACCAAGAGTTCTTCTCAAGAGAAAATGCATTGACTTGGGGCGCAAGGAACATGGTTTCCATGAGTTATTTGGAGTGCAAGTAATCATAAGAAGAACGCTAAATTGATTAGACTTAGTTCAGATTCTGAAATTACTTGAAGATGAAGTAACCAAGTGGAAGAAGCTTCTTTGTTGGAGTATTTTAAGTTTAAATTTGAATTTCATTTTGTTTAGTAGTATATTAGGAATTTAAATTTAAATCAAATCAAATCTAATCTTCTAAGATCAAATCTGATTTAAATTAATTATCTTATCTTAGGAGTTAAGATTTAAATCAAATTTGATCTAATAAGATCAAATATGATTTAAATTAATTAGAATTAAATTAGGATTAGTTTAAATTCAAATTTTAAGATCTTATCTTTAGGAGTCTATTTAAATATTTTTGTAAGACATTTTATTTAATGAAGTATTGGATGAATTTTCTTTTATGCTCATGGAGCAAGAATTTTATGTGTGCATTCAAGTGAGGTGAGTGATTTGCTTTACTTGTTGCATGAAGAAAATTTGAAGGATCCAACCTAAAGTAATTCTTTAGTGTTAGTTCTTTCAGTGTCATCCATTTGATCTAGGTTGTCAAGGACATGTTCTTTGAAGGTCTAGTAAGGAAAAACTTTCCGTTGACCTAGGTTGCTAAGAACAAGTGTCTTAGAGGTCTAGTAGGAAAACCCACTATCTCTTATCTATCTTATTGTTTTCGCTGTGTCGTGTCTTTTCTTTATCACCAACTTTATATTTTTTTTTAGAAAAAGAACATCTGAAACATAAAGAAATAGAACATATAATTTAAGTTGTTAGCTGATATTGACTAAATTTCTATTGATTACATAGCATGGTTATTTATTTATGTTTTGTAAAAAAAAATGTTAAAAACAAGACGTAATATGTCTATTACTAACCTTAAATATTTTATTTTTTAGATAATATCATAAAAATTTAAAATAAATAGTTATATTGATTGCAACGCGAAAAATACTCTAGTTTAGGTAAACTTGGGGCTTCAGTAATCAGAACAAATACAACCGTATTACTTAATATTTGATAACTTATAATGATGTTAGATTGCTTGGTAAGAAAAAAAATTAGTGAACTTCAATCAACAATAATACAATATAAAAAAATTCAATCTATTTATAATTAATATTTTATTTTTATTTTTAATTTGACTAATATCATTACAAATGCTTTCTCTAAAATTTATAAGTGAAAAGATTGTTTAAGAATTTCCAATTATTTTATCAATTTAAATTCAACTATCAAATGTTAAATAATAATATAAAATTATACAACTTAAAATAGCTTAATCTCAAAACCACTTTTCAGGACAGGTTGAAAAATAATCCTCTACGAATCTGAGTTTCATTTAAGGATTTATCGCTGGCTTCCAGGTTGTTATATGCATAAAGTAGGATTCGAACCCCCAACACTTGTTTAAGCAGACTAGTAAGCTAATCAATAGACCAACCCAAATTAATTAAAATTATCCAAATATAAATTGATTATCACCAGCATTTCCAAATACTCCCTAAATATATATAATTGCTTACCAATGTTGATTATTCATGCGAGTCATGGATCCCGTTTAAATATTTGTGAGTATGAAAGTTTAAAAAATTATTTTACATATACAATATAATTTAAAGAAAAAAATTAGGGAACAAACATATTACGATTAATAGAGAATCAATATATACTAGGAATGATAACTCATATAAATTTTAGATGATAACTTAATATTGAATAAATGAGTTACGGATGATATCTCATATAAATTTTGGATGATAACTTAATTATTGACTCCTTAAAGACTCTTTCCGTAGCGCTATTCTATAATTAATTATATTAATTCAACATAATTAAATACAAATTATTTAACCAACTAAATTCAATATATCTATCTATTATCTATTATATAATATTAAAATCATGTTTTTATACTTAATGATGGAGCGCTGATATGGCACACTTCTAATGGTATTTCTCGATTTGTATCTCTTAATTAATTCAATCAAATCAATTAAAAAATTAACATAAATGTTATGCATTAAAATTGATTAATATAATTAATAAATTAATATCAATCGTTACAATAAGTTATTATAATTTTTATATAATTAGTATTAATATATTAATATCAAATCTTGTTACACTTTATTCTAATAATACAATATTTCAATTAAACTATAAATAAAATTTTAATATTTTGCGTCATTAATATTATTATTAATGTTAATTTAAAATGATGTGTTTTGTTATTTTGTTTTTTAAAAACTATTTATATGCTTTATGTACGAAAATATGCTAATAATAACATGTCGTGTAATCATTTAATTTTGGCCTGCAACTTAAGTCCACTTTATTCACTGGATTTAATTTGTCAACCTGGATTGTCTATAGCCAACTCGATGGATTAAACGGGTTAACCTATTTTTTATTTATTTTCGAAAAAATTAAACTCTAATTTTAGATGAGCAAAAAAAAATTTAGACAAAAATGACATTTAGAAATATAATTTCAAATATAATTAAATTGTAGACTCCACTATGTTAAACTCTTTTTTGAAAAGATTAAAAAAAATTAATTGGGCTAGCAAATTTAGCCCGTAAGATGTCATATTTAATCAGACATTTTTCTCAGGTTAATCGAACTTATCCATTTAACCCGTGTTTTTAACTAGGCTTAATATTTTTTTGAAAAAGTTCTCCATTAATGAGTGTTTGGACGGGTCCGACAGGTTCGACCTATTTTAACGGCTCTAGGAACATAATCATTTATACATATTGGGATAATCAATTCATTTGTTTTTCTTAGCGTATGAGAACTCGCTAAATTTCCATAAACCTAAATTTATTAGGAATTATGTTGTTCTATTATATTGTAAATTATTTTTGTTTTATTTTTATTTAACATATGTGTATAATTTATATGTATATTAGATTCTATTAAATTATATTTGAATTGTATAACACTGTTTTAAAATTTGTTGAATTATATTGAATTATGTTATATTTTTTATTTTTTAAATGTAAGATATATGGATATTATCGAGTATCCATCCTTTTCATAAGGATAATTAAAAGCCAGGCTGTAAAACGGATTTAAACCTATCTGCTTAAACGCAGGTTGGTCTGTTTAAGCTCACTTTGTTTAAAATCCAAAATTTTTTAACACAACCTGTTTATAGCCAGCCCAATTAATTGGATGGGTTGGGCCGTTTAATTAATTAATTATATATTTTTAAAAGCTATTTAAAAAATATAATTTTTAACTCAAAAATAAAAAATGTTAAAAGATTACATTTTTCTTAATTAGAAAAACCTTTTAAAAATAGAACTTTTTAGTCGTTTGTGGATAAATTGAGTTTTCGGGTAGAATTAAAAAAAATATAGAAAAGAGTATTGATTATTTTTTGAAAAATTTAAAAATAAATTGGAGCATAACACGCCATTTTCACTGATTAATTAGGCTTAGTCCATTTAGTCCACATTTTTAACGAGTAGAGATGGCAATTTGGCATGCCCCAACCGATCCAACCTGCCATGCCTTGAATGGAACAGTCTTTTCAACGGTTGAATTGGTATCAATGTGTTTGGGTAATACTTTTTTTACTTCGTTTAGGTATGAGACGGGTACGAGTAATGGTTAACCCGCCTCATTATCGCCCTGCCTCACCCCATATGTTAATAAATGTAATTTCATTTCATTTTTTAGAAAGAGTTATGCTAGGTGTATACTAAAATCAGCCACCAAGTATAATACGCATCGAAATACAAAATACATGTGTACTTTAACTTATTTTTAGTGTGTATTTTATATTTCAATGTGTATTATACATTGGTGGATGATTTTGGTGTACAAATATAATTGGTGTTTTAGAAATTTATGTATAATATGATGATTATTTTAGTAATTTAAAAGTTTTAAATGTTATAACTAACTTTCTTCATTTCTCAATCTTAGTTAATTATGTTATGAATATTATTAATTATTTTATTTTAATTTATTTATTTTCATGGATATACCTGTGGGTTTTGATATGAGTAAGTATATACATATATATGTTGGTTTGGGCATGGAGTAAAAATTTAGATACCCGTGGTAAATGGGACTAATAATAATGGGGCTGGACATGAATGTTCACGACGAGTATGAGTACTTAATTACCCATCTCGACCTACCTTATTGCCATCTCTATTAACGAACCTAATTGTTTTGGAAATGGATACGTACATTTTTTGTCATTAAGATTTGGGGCTAAAAATAAATTGGTCTCAAATATTTTTTTGTTAAAATAATCTTCAAGGTTTTATTTTTTTTAAAATCATTTTTGACGATTTTATCATTTGCATGTTATTGTTCTTTTTAAGTATTATTTGTTAAAAATTATTTTTTTATATATATATTTTGGGAATGAGATCTTTTCCAGAAACACAACTCATTAAAACAATTATTTTCCCCTTAGATAAGATTAAATCTCATAAATATTTCAAAACTAAGGAGTGAAAGAGTTTAAATAAAGAATCAATCAATAAACAATCACAATAACAACAACCAAATTACAAGAAAAGATAAAAAAATAAAATAAAATAATAACAAACAATATAATCAACAAATCCTCAAAAATAAAATCTCTCATAAATTAATATCTCAAAAGGAAAAAAACAAAATTCTGAAAAAACAAAAGAAAAAAATTTTTCAATCAAAGATCCGTGATACAAACATAATCAAATCAAATCAAATATATCAAATCTTAAATCTAACAAACAGATTTAAATTTCTTTACATAATAAATCTACAAGATTTAAAATATAAATCATACTGATTCAAGTTTAAAAAAGAATAGATAAATATTCTAATTTCAAAATTTAGAGATTCAAAATAAAAATAAAATACCAAATATGAAGAGAAGAAGAGGAAGAATAACGATGGCTGAAGGTGGAAGCACAATTGATTGAGGGCGGACTGACGGGCAACCCCGTTGCTTGACGCGGGTAGAGTAGAATGACGCCAATGCTGGACATGGATTGAAGCGGAGGTGGTGGCGTGGTGGTGGTGGAAAAGCGGTCGTGCGGTGGTGTGTAAGTTCGGCTGGAGGTAGGGGAAGGGGAAACGAGAAAGATTAGGTGTGAGATAGTGAAGAAGAGTATAGGCGAAGATATGTGTAGTTGCGGTGGCGATTGGAGGAGGCTGAAGGATGGAGAGAGATGCAGAGAAGGGAGAAGGGAGAAGAGGGAGGCTGTTGTGAATGAGATGAAATTAATGAAAAATTAGAGTTTCTAATTAGTAGTATGTATATATAAAAAGATATTTATGTAATTTTATACATAAATAAAACTTTAAGAATCTTTTTTGTCAAAAAAAAAAAAGGGTTTAGGTCAAATTTGATTTTGGCTCATAACCTTAATGACCAAAAGAGTAGTTATCCGTTTTGGAAAAGTCCGCCTGTTTTAGACTGATAAACGGATCTTACTCGACACAGTCGCCCCATCTTGATGGGATATTAAACAAAGATATGTGATAAAAGAGAAAGTCTTGGGAGCCGATGCACTTGATGGTGATGATAGATGAGTTACTGATGATAATTCATATATTACGTGGGTGATTATTTTTATTGTGTTTGGATGATACATTTTTTTAATTTTAGATGATAATTTTTTTCATTTTAAATGATAATTTAATTATTCTCTCCGTATTATTAGTTCTATAGCATTATTAGTGATAAAACATACAAAACAACGACGAATATACTTTTATAAATGGAAAAAAACACAAAAAGATATAAACCTTCTTAATATCCATAAATTTAAATTAAATTAAATTTTTCGTACAAGACACAGACAAATACATTAGTTAATTATTAAAATATATAAACACAACATAAATTTAACATAATTCATCATAAATAAAATATATTTAATATAAATAGATAACAATCTTGATAGTTAATAAAATATATTACTGTTTTGATCACCATCATTCAGCACACTGCCAATAAAGCGGCTGATCTTATGATGAAACATGCAGCTATGCAGCAGCTGATCTACACAGAGTGGTTTTGCCCTGGACCTTTGCTTATTGACACTATCCATAATTGAGATTTAGTGAGTTCCCATATGGCTGATACTTCAATCTCCGCCCATATTTCCATTTATTCATGGAGACCGGTCTCGTCCACGACAATTTATCGGGTTCCCAACATCCCATAAATTACTCGCAGAGACAGTTAAAATTGGAATCCCCACCTGCAAATTTGTCTTTTAGATATACACGACACACGCCCAATTGTTAGGGTTTTTTTCCAACCGACAATATTTGAGTTGGTTAAATAGTAAACAAACTAGTCCAGTTTCCAACAGAAATTTGATTAAAAAAAAAGCCTTTTTCTTTTCTTGGGCCTGGGACAATACTGCCTTGTCAGTTGAAGGAAGACCGCTGAAAATGAAACAAGCTGGCCTTGGTCCGAATGTTAAAAAAACAATTTTGCTAGATGTACATTGAAATACATAAATTTTTCCCACTTGAGAAAGTAATTAATTAGGATATGTTTGTGTCTTTTATGTGTACACCAATATTAATTGTAAAAAAAATATGTTACTAATTTTACCTATAAATTTAGTAAATAAATCAATACCCAAAAAAAAAAATTAGTAAATAAATCTAAAAAAATTTTCATTTCATTTGAGTCGGAGTCATATTTGACTGTATTTTTCTCCTTATATATGGTAATTTTTTTTGTTGGCAATATATGGTTAAATCTAAATAAACAAATTACTTATGTAGCAAGAAATTCCTATTAATTTGTTGTTTTTGGGTAATGCAAATGTATTGTCACCACTAATTGTATCATTCCTATTATCCTATGATTCCTATCATTATGATATCATTATTATTTTTAACTGTTATGTCTCAACTATATTTGTTCCAAGTAATGGAGGAGGGGGCATGCACTTATTTAATGATAACTATGAAAGAAAATGGAATATGCCGATAGGCATAGTATGATAGTACATAGTAGTGGTCTTATTCTAAATCATTTGTTTGTACAGAGAACCATAACATAAAAATACATATTGCTAAAAAAAGTGGCTACATCAATCACTGCATCTCATCTCATCTATGTTGTAGTTATCATATCTTCATGTGTGGAGTGTGGGGTATCAAATCAAAACATATTTATCCTTTAAGGCTAAAGAAGTCACTCTTTATTAATCCTTATAATTCACAAAAATAAATTGTTTTGATTTCTCACCATTCGATACGTCAAAAATTAATTATCCAAAAAATTATTATTAATTAATAAATTATTAGCAAAACAATATTTATAACTCCAACATTTTTTTTGAGCAGAGGAGTAAACTAATTATGACTAATCTAAATTAGTTACATGGATACGAATGATTGGTTTTTTATCTTTTGCAACTCAATATAGTTTTTTTTTTGTTAAAAGAAAAAAACACTTATATAAATTTTTTACTAATTTACTTTTTCCCCTTCATTTTTTTTTGGGGGGCAAATCCTTCATTCTATTTAAGTTGTTTCCAATTTGTTTTTTGTAGGCAGCAAGTGATATTGGGGGCAGGCACAATTGTGAGATTGCTGAAGAAGGAAAGGTTGGTTGGTTCATTGGTGGTGGACTGGTGGTCCAATACAAAAATAAAAAAGTGGTCCCAATCCCATATATCATATAGCCATGCCCACTTATGGATGAAAGTGACCCATCAATTTTGTGAGACGCAAATGCTGTCACACACTCACACCCACCTTCCCAATTCATAAATGACGGCTTAATTTAATTATTCCAACTCTTTTATTTTCCCCTGTAATGTGAATGTTACTATTGCATGGCACCATCTTCTATTTATAATAGTTGCCAATTTAGTCATTTTCACACTGATCATAACTCATAAGAAAGAGAAATAGAAAATGAATTAATCTACGTATATCGGTCTTTGTACACTTCATTTATAATACGAAAAAATATAAATATCAGGATAGAAAAATAAAATTTGATTCAATTAAAAAAGTAAAGTATATTTTTCGTCTTTCATATTTGCAAAAATTTTTAAAAATACCCTTAACATTTAATTTGATTCAATTTTACTCCTAATGTTTTTAATTAATTTTAATTTTACTCATACTGTCAAATATTTAACAGTCAACGTATGATTAATAATATTTTTTCAAGTTTATTATCAAAATATTATTCATATTCACCATCATTGTCACCAAATTATTGTTCTTTTCTCTTTAAATTACTTTTTTTTTAAATACACTTCATACCACTAACACTTGCTACTATTATCGTCTCTTCTTCTTCTCCACGTCCACATCGATGTCATTTTATAAAAGCTCATCAAATCTCTATATTTGGTACATATTGATAATAGTGAATGATATATAAAGAAGAGTAAAATTAAAAAAGATATTTTAATCGTATTGATAATAAAAAATTTGATGGTAGAGTAAATTTAAATCTATTTGAAAATATTAAAAGTAAAATTAAATTAAGTTAAACATTTGAGGTATTTTTAAAAATTTTTAAGAATAATGAGAACAAAACATATATTTTACCAACAAAAAATAAAGATAACAGTAAGAGTAATTACCTCCGATAATATTAGGGATATTTAATACTCAATTATTTTTATTTTTCTATAATTTACAGATAGTTCATAGTTGTGTCGTGTGTGTGTGTGTGGAAGTGATAGCTACTTGTGATTAGTTTGGTGAGGTGTGGCACGTGGCAAGTTCAATTTGATTGGAGTGTGGAAGCGCGGGCCACGTGGCATGGGCAGTAACAATAATCACTTAATCAGTTAATCACGTCTCAGCAGCAGAAACATAAGGAGAAAATCAGCCGTTAGATTCGACTCTTCATATTACCACCGTCATTTGGTCCAGGCCCTTAAGTTATTGTTATTAGGTGTTCAACCCGATTATATATCCGAAACCAACCAATTAAATTGGTTTAAAATCCTAAGGGTAATCAGGTATAAATCGGGACCAATCACCAACTCGATTTGGTCCTAATTTTAATGAAGCGTAACTCGAATCAACAAGTAGATTTGATTACTGTTCCGGGGTGAATGCGGAATCGAATAAGCCCAATCCAGTTCAAGCGTAGACTGTTGCTGTGAATTCAATTGTTGAACCTTCAATAGAATAGGCGGAGGGGAGAACCTGTAAAACACTCCGACGCTCAAGTCAGATAGGGTGCAAACAGAGCTTAAATATAGTAGAAGTATTGTGTTCAGTGTGTGAACCTGTGTGCCCATGGGGTATTTATAGGCATAAATGTACCTGTAGTGGTGATAGTGGGAAATGCACGTACTGATGTTTCGGAGGAGTGCATGGGGGCACGTCTCCTATTCCGATGGGAAGGAGAGATCGTGCCACATCTCTTTCGTGGAGGGCACATCGGGTCGAGTCCCTCTTATTGGATCGGATCCCCTAGGCTAGCTGAGAAGTTGGGCCTAGCATTCTGCCCATTGTGGGCTCGTCCGTGCTAGAGGTCGGAAATGTCCGACTAGTCCACGCAAGTCGGACGTCTCGCTGGCACATGGGCCGAGTGAATTAACTTCGTGCCTCTGAGTTGTTTGGCGAGGCGGATCTCCGAAAATGGCCCAAAGGTGGGCCTATGCTCTGGGCCTTGGAATTGGGTACGAACACTGCCCTACGCGGAGTTGTGGCCGTCAGCGGGCGCATTCCGCGTATCCGAGTACGAGCCATCACGACCCGTGTTATTTACGGAACGCGCTTCCGAGTTCTTCACAACCCCCATCGTTTGGTATTCAATTTGAATTAAATTTCAAATTTCAAACCCAAGAGAGAGAATTGAAAAGAGAGGGCAAGAAACGAAGGCTCTTCGTTTTTTGGGGTGCATTTACAGATATGCCCCCATGTCCCATTATGTATAAATAGTCCTCTGGACTCCATTCTCTCTCTCCTAGTTCCGTCTTTTGCCTTCTCTGACACCACTCTTCCTCTAGTTTCTCTGCCTCCTTCAAGAACGCGTATCTCCTCCATCATCACAGTCGTCGTCCTTCTTCCTTTACGCAGCCGCATCAAGACCTTTACCCCTTCTCTTTCGTTGCCGGCGAGAGTTCTAGCTTCCTCCCTTTCACCGTTAGTCGCTCCGTCCCCTCCTTCAGGTATTGTTCAGCGCCCTTCCTTACGGCATTGTAGTTGCTTTTGAGTAATGTATGATTTTGCATGTTGCTTAGCCTTAGATGAGTAGTAGTTGCATTTTGTTGCCTTGGTTTTGCCTGAATGTTTGATAGCATCGTTTCATCTTCTCCCTTCTGAAACTCAAGGGTTGATGGAGGAAGGTGGGATGATGAAATGCCTCGTTTCTTGTGCGCCATAAATGTGTTGACATGATAGGCATGCGCCCTTAGTTAGCACGTGGCGTTCCTTTTCTGCTTTGAATGGTGTTTCGTGACGTAGAGGTCGTGACTCCGGGTCATGCACAAGTCGTGTTTTTCCCGAGTTCGACAGGTCTCTCTCTTTTTTTTTGTGTTTGATTTTGAGCGCGTCGGAGCTCGGTTGTAGCGCACATAGCGTTACTTCTGAGTTCTCGTCTTCCTGGGTCTTTACGAGTAGCTTTTTCTTTCATATTTTTTGTAGGTTTCTTTCGTCGTTATGGCTCGAGGTGATATCAGTGTCATGCCCGCCAATGTTCCTGAGGACATGGATTGGGTGGAGGATGTAGTTTTGCTCTCCAAGTCCGTGGTGGACGAGGAGTTGTTAGCGTCTTTTAGGGAGGCCCACGCAGTGTGTAGTACTGTGGAGGAGGAAAGTAAGTATGAGCTGGTTGCCCCTACCTCAAAGGAGAGGGTGTGCTATTACAACCTCGGTCATCCCGAGGAAAGGCACTTCATTTATATGTATGAGTGCCTTTTTTCGAAGTTGGCGGTCCGAGTTCCTTTTACCCAGTTTGAACAGGACGTTCTTTTCGAATGCCGAGTTGCCCCCACCCAGCTTCATCCGAACTCTTGGGGCTTCATGAAAGCTTTTCAATCCGTGTGTTGGTACCTGCAACTAGACCTTTCTCTTAGGGCGTTTCTCTATTTTTTCCACCTTACTCGTCCTTTTTCTCAGAAGAAGTCTCGATGGGCTTCTTTCCGAGCTCGTGAGGGTCGTCGGATCTTCTCTCTTTATGAGGAGTCGTTCTACGATTTTAAGAATTACTACTTCAAAGTTAGGGCAGTCGAGGGATTTCATCCCTTTTTTGAGAATGAGCGAGGGGAATATTAGTTTCGTCTTTATTGGTACTCGGGACCAGAGAGTCCTAAGTTTGACTTCAATGATTTGGATAAGGAGGATCAAGAGGTCGTGACTGTGTTGAAGGAGTGCTGCACTAAGGCTCCTTTTAATACAAAGACTTTGTTGACTCGATCTTCGAGTTATGTCCGAACCGAGCTAGGTAGCCGCCTTTTATTTGATAACTGAGTCTTCTCCTTTCTTTATATTTATTGTTTGTCACTTATGTTTTTTCTTGCTTTGTAGAAAAAATGACAAACAATTCTGATGCCTACACGAGGATGAGAGCTCGGAAGAAAAACCAAGCTAACCGACTTGCTGCTGCTGCCCCAGGTTCGAAGGACGATTCGAAGTCCTCATCCAGCCCCGTCAACCGAGTTCCTCCTCCTGGGTCCGAGAATCAAATGGCTTCGGGGCCAGAGACTCAGCTCGCGACTTGAGGGACAAGAGTTCAAAGTCCCCAAGACTCCTGCCACTGCTACCGAACAGTCGAAGTCCAAGAAGAGGAAAGGCTTTAGCCACTCCTACGGGTCGGTGTATGCCCCTGACTTCGACGTAGTTGGCTTTACGGATGAGTTCATCATGGAGAACTCTCGTATTGCCCTGGACGAAGCCGGATTGAAGGGCAACTTGGAGTATGTGATGAGGGCAGGCATCAAGGCTGCTGCAATTTCTCGGGCTCTTCAGAAGAAGTTGGCAAAATGCCCTCCGACCTCTCGTGTCGAATTGGAGCAGCTGAAAGAGAAGGTTGCTACTCTTGTAAAGGGGAGGGAGGAGGCCGAGGGCCAGCTGTCTGAGGCCCAAGCTGAACTGGCTAAGATGAAGAAGTCGGCCAAGGAGGCCGAACGGCTGAGAAAGAAAGCAGAGGCAGAGGCTGCCGAGCTGCAGAAGAAGGTCGGGGGACTGGAGACAGACTTGGCCAAGCTGAAGGAGGAGTACGAAGAGTTGGAGGATGACTCCATCAAGAGCAACAACAATATTGTTGAGAATTTCCGACTTCAAGCCAAGATCCTCGTTCCGACTCTGAAAGTGCATCTTCTTCATCTGGACAACTACGTGGCCGGAAGTCAAATTGTGTGGTGCTCGGATCTCCTTCCTGAATCCGGGGGCCCCTACTTTGAAGAGCCAGTGGCCGAAGTTGGAGATGCTCAGAAGTCGGAGCCGCAAGTCGAAGTTGATGATGTTGAGAAGACCCCCTCCGTTTAATTTTCTTCTTGTTTTAAGTTATTTTGGAGGCCTTTGAGCCGTTTTTGTAATGACTGAATATCTGCCCTTTTATGGGTCTTTTTGTAACTTTTGACTCTTTTTGCCCCTTCTGAGGGCTTAAGTTATTTTGCCTCTTGGTGGGCTTATTTCCGACTTATAACGTGTTTCCGATCCGATCTCTATACTTGTCTGCGCGTACTTTCCTTTTATTTGTTTCCAAATTTATGCATTTCGTACAAGTTGTATTCATATATTTTCTATCAGATTTTGTAACTTATACACTTGCTCGTGTTTTCTTTTATCCGATTTCGACATTCGTCCGTGTAAGTTGGATCAAACGTACACATTCTTCCGAGTTGTATTCGCTCGAGTTATTTGCAGCCAATTCTAGTTTGACTCTCGGATGCGAGCTTATTTATTTCACGATTTTTGAACTTATTTATTTTTTTTCGTTTGTCATTTCTCTTATGACTTTGAACTTATATAATTTGTTCGTTCATCGTTTCAAGTAATACTATTCGGACCTCGTCGGTTTGCATTTTCGAAGAAGTTAATCTCTGTATTGCTTACGCGTTTTTTCGAGCTTGAATAGTTTACAGATGTCGGATAGTAGACGACTTCTCTTAGACGAAAAGAATGTTGCTTTTTATTCATAAAGCTTGATCATTACATCAATTGAGAATTCAAAGAGAAACAAAGATAAAACTACGTGGTATCGTAGCCCCACTATAATGCCTCGTTAAAACCCCCCTCGGTAAAACCCAATGGGATAAAACCACGAGATCGGGAAAAAGAGTACATCAGGGAGTGAGTTAGTAGTAGAAAGCGCGAAGGTTGTGGCTGTGCCAAGTTCTCGGAAGCTCGTTGCCATCCATGGTGGCTATTTTGTGATAACCTTTTCCGAGCTTTTGTTTGACCTTGTAAGGTACCTTCCAGTTGGCGGCGAGTTTGCCTTCCCCAGGGGTAGGGAGTCCGATGTCGTTCCTGATGAGGACGAGTTCTCCGTCTTGGAAATATCTCGGAACGACTTTTTTGTTGTAACGAATTGCCATTCGTTCTTTCAGGGCCTCTTCTTTTATCCGAGCTCTTTTTCGGGTTTCTGCTGAGAGGTCGAGCTCCTCTCTTTGGGCCTTGTCATTGATTGTTTCACTGAAGAAGGCGACCCTAGGGCTTTCTTCGCTAATTTCCACGGAAATCATTGCCTCCATCCCGTAGGTCAGCTTATAAGGGGATTCCCCTGTAGTAGATTGGGGAGTGGTTCTGTATGCCCATAGCACATGAGGGAGTTCTTCTGCCCATCTTCCCTTAGCCAGGTCCAATCTCCTTTTGAGTCCTCGAAGGATCACCTTGTTGGCTGCCTCGGCCTGGCCGTTGGCTTGGGGATGTTCTACCGAGGTGAATTTGTGGCCAATCTTCATCTCGGACACCAGCTTCCTGAAACCAGAGTCCGTGAACTGTGTTCCATTATTAGTGGTTATGGAATGCAGGATTCCGAATCTGGATATTATGTTCTTCCACAAAAACTTCCAAGTTTGCTTTGCCGAGATTGAAGCCAAGGGCTCGGCCTCGATCCACTTGGTGAAGTAGTTTATTCCGACTATGAGATATTTGACTTGGCCTAGAGCTTGGGGAAATGGTCCGAGCAAATCCATTCCCCATTTAGAGAATGGCCAAGGGGAGGTCACACTGATTAGCTCCTCAGGTGGTGCCACGTGGAAATTGGCGTG
>JASCZI010241658.1:210576-222979 GCA_036250425.1 Stylosanthes scabra
GTAATTATTAGTTTAATTGACATGAGTGGAAGATTTTTAGGAGTGACATTGAAATACTTCACAGGTGTATATATTGGAAATCAATTATGAGCTTCCACTTAAGTTTTTGAGAGATTTGGTCTTCACATTGCATTAAGTTTCAGTAACTATGTAATTAGTAGTTGAATTATACAGGGTGCAATCTTGAGCTTTTTGGAACAATAAACTGGACACAAAAATGAAAGTAGATAATTTAGAGAAAATTAACAATGGTCCACCTTGAGTAGTGGAAATAGGCTAGGCTAATATAAATAGGTTTAACCTGAATTTCTAAAATGAGGCCTAAATTTATTACTTGAGATAGGTTTTTTTAAAAGCCTAATTTGGCTCAAAAGCTTATATAGAGGCTTACTTGGTAATTAGACTTTTAGATAAATTAGATAAGTCTACTAATAATCAACTGTAGAAATTCTAGTGGAGCTCTAGGTCTCTCAACAAAGACCTTTTACCATCCTCCAATTTTAAACTCATTAGACGTTTAGTTAAGTGGTACTGTGGTAGTGTGGTACTTCGACCAAACTCTCATTGCTTGGCCAAAATACAAAGAAGTATTGCCAAAACAACCCTTAAAAGATAGGTTAAAATTTTTCTTAAATAGGTCGATTTTATTTCCAAATTCTCTTCTAGCATATCATTAATTTTTAAATTTAATATCAATTATACAAGATAAGTAGGCTAGTCTTCGAGGCCTTATAAGCATTTTTTTTAGGAAAGAAATAAAAAATTTTGAATTAATCTACGTGTATCACTCTATACCACCATACACCCCTTGCCTTCTTTTATTCTGATTTCTGTGTTGAGGTACATTATTTCTGTGCTATACGCAACTGTTTATGTGCTATCGTATCTTGTATTCATGTCTTTTGTGAATTTTTCTGTACTAATGTTTACATTTCCCGTGTTGTAAATGGAATGTATGGAGGTGTACAGTGGTACATGTAGCATCACTGGAATATCCTATTGTTTGATCCTTTAAACTGAAAAAGGTTTATTTAGCCTTGCTTGTTTACTAAATAGGCTGTAGACGGAATCCAGAAGCCCCTGACATGTTTTGCCGCTTGATATAGGTTAAAAGTTGTTTGATTCCTTATAGATATGTCTGTGTGACTTTATCTTCTTTCATATTTCATTCAGGTTTTGCTATTAGCTAGGTTCTATGGGAACATTAGGTGTAGTGCATAATTCTTTGAAAAAGTGAACTATATAGGCATTCACCTGAGAAGCAACTTGGTATCATTGTTGATGTAGGATATGGTAAGTGCAACTCTCAAATTGCCCATTTCAAGCAAGTAAATAAAAAAATGGTAACAACATCAGTTTGCCTAAAGGGGGAAAAGTTGTAAGATTTATTTTTTAATTATTTGTATATAGTAAAGTCCAAAATATTTTAAAGGCCCTAGGCTGTCCCCAACTATTTAAAGCATCCATGAGACCATCCATGAGGACCAGCCCTTTCTTCTGAGTTCTGATCACTATTCTGCCTCTGCATTGTGTGAACTTTGTCCCACAGAACTGTAAAAAAAAAAAAAAGTTGTTGATACTTGATACATAAACCACATAATAGATAGATGAGACGTAGATGCTCTAGAAAGCATGAAGAAAGAATGGAATTAGATAAGCTTAGAGGTAGCAAGCTTGAAGAGGCACCTATCTCTGGTGCTTACATCCGTAGCCTAGTGAAACAACTAAACACATCAACAACAACAAATGAATCCATGAACTCAAAAGACCAGGATTGTTTTGTTGTAAGAAAACATGGAAAGGCTCATCAATCCACACAACAACAACCACAGCAGCAGCATAAGAAACAAGTTAGGAGGAGACTTCACACTAGCAGGCCTTATCAAGAGAGGCTTCTGAATATGGCTGAGGCTAGGAAGGAGATTGTAACAGCCTTGAAATATCATAGGGCTGCTATGAAGCAAGCCAGTGAAAGACAGCAACAGCAACAGCAGCAACAGCAGCAGCAGCAGCTGCTGCAAGTGGAAGAACAGCATCAGCAAAGTTTTGAACCAGATGGAAGACTCAAGTGTAGGAGAAACCCCAGAATTTATCCATCATGCAGAGCCAATTTTCCAAATAAAATGGATGATTTTTCATGTTCATACTTATCTCAACCACCTCCTCCCTCTACCTTGGCTCCAAATTCTTACACCTGGGCTAATGCTTCTTCCTTAATTACTCAACCACCACAAATCCTTTTGGCTGAAAACCCCAATTTTGTACTTCCAAATCAGCCTCTTGGATTGAACCTCAATTTCCATGATTTCAACAACATAGAGGCTACCCTTCACCTTAACAACTCTTCCTTATCATCATACTCATCTCCAACCTCCTCTTCTCCTCCACTTTCTGTTGTGACTGATCAGGAAGCTCATTCAGTTGGAATATCACAGGGTCAGGGAGAGGGATCTTCTTCACTGGTGGATACAATTCAATCCGGTGCCACGACTCAGACTAGTGGAAGTGGAGACCTTCACACAGCCATGGATGATGAGGCCATGGCAGAGATCAGATCCTTAGGTGAGCAATATCAAATGGAATGGAGTGATACCATGAACTTGGTCAAATCCGCCTGTTGGTTCAAATACTTGAGAAACATAGAACATGAGGCACCAGGAGTCAAGATTGGAGATGATTCATATCATTTTTATGATGAAGTTGTTGAGTTTCCAGCTTGGTTGAATGCAAATGGGAGCTGCTTAGAGAAGTGCTCTGATGACTACTTCCAAGATTCTGCCTTGCCTTGGTAAGTTCCAACAACATAAGTTTCATAATTTTAATAATTGAATTATGCTTTTGTAGGTTCTCTTTTGTTTGTACCTCTTATTAATTAATGTAAGGAAGCAGGAGTACAGGACAGTTTGTACTTTGTTAAAGCCCTTTTGTGACAAGTGAATTAAACTATTAAAGTAACTATCACTTTTTAATTAGAAAGAAAACTATTCCATCTTTTTGTCTACAGAATTAAGAGAAAACTTTATAATAGCCCTTCTGGTGGGATAATTCCATATATAGGTTCATATGCTATTTTCTTCTTTTGGGTCATAAGTCCATAGGAAGTCCCTAAGTATCAATACTAATTACTAACAAATTATTGTAGTTTTCCTCGCCATATTCATGGTGAACTTGCTAAACCTGTTTATGAAACATAAGTCAAGGCAGGAGCCAAAAAAGTATCCTTTCTTTTTCAAAGAGCATTTTAAGTTCCATTCTCTTGAGTCTGATGGTGACTTTTTGAATAGTTCTTCCTTTCTTGTTAAGCCGAATTTCAAATAGCTTGGTAATCCTGCGTGAAAGTGGAACCTTTAAGTCTTAAATACAGTTGAGTTTACAATGTTTCTTTTGCATGTGGTTTTCTACTTTCTAGTGTTAGCCCTGGTGGAACACTCACTTGACTTTGGTGTACGAAATCAAATGAGCACAGATAACTCAGATTTCTAAAATAATATTTTCTTGTTGCATTGTTTGACTGCCCTAGAATAACTCATGCATTCTGGTTTGTGCCCTTTTTCTCCATTGTATATACTTGCATACTAATGATTTTTCTTTTGATGTGTACACAGCATGGACATTGGAGATATTGAAAGCATGGAGGGGGATTGGTTAACATGAGAAGGATTCATTGTTTTGGTCACATCAATTTTTGCTCTGATATTGTAGTTTCTTTTGCTTTAGGTAAATGGGGTTTTGGGTACTATTATTATCATTCCCCTCCTCCCCTCTTCTTTTTGTTATATATAAGGCTTGCTAAAATTTCGAAAGAGGATGATAGCATCAATATTGAGACGATGTATTTGTTGTAATATTGAATAATATAAATCAATACTTTTAAATTATCTTTGAATCTTAAATATTGGGAGAAGCCACTTAGAGTTTGGAGCTATAGAAGACTCCATCACTGGAACTCAGGCTGTGGCTGTGGTTATGAGATTCGAGTGTTGGGTAAAATTACAAGGACCATGTAATTAAACTTTAAGATTTAGCTAATATATGTTTTAAAGATACATAATAAAGTTACTAATTAAAAAAGTCATTATAAAAAATGCAAAATTAAGGCTTCTGATGCATTTATTTGTGTATTTATTAAAATAAAAGGAAAAAATACTAAAACTATCCACGAAAGATTCGGGCGCTGATAAAACTATCAATGAAAGAAATAAACGAGTTTTCTATCCATGAAAGATGGGTTTTGTATGACAAAACTACTCAAACGTTATTAACGAGACATTGGTTTTGAGTAGTTTTGGGTGACGTTTTTGGTAGTTTTGTCATATAAAACCCATCTTTTATGGGTAGAAAACTTGTTTCTTTTTTTATGAGTAGTTTTGTCAGCTTCCGAATCTTTTATGGGTAATTTTGATATTTTTTCCAAAATAAAATGTTTAAAAGCTTTTTTAATGAAATATTCTATTTTTATATTGCAGTATAATATTCCCAAATTGTAACATTCTTTAACTAGAGGCTAAATTCTTAAAAAATAGTCATCTGATCTCCCTTTTCTTTTTAACACTTGAAAGATAAAATGTGAGATAAATGGACTATTTGAAATAAAAACGAGGAGTCCACTTTTAGATATTTAGCTATTACTTAGGAAATATTTCAATTTGGAAATGAATTATTTCATTAATCTCAATTTTTGTTTATTATGGAAAGAACTTAAATATAAAATTAAAAATGATATAGAAATACGATTGAAAGAAAAAAGTATAAAGTTAATTACAAATTTAATAAAATTATAAAAAATGGTAGAATAATAAAACCTTATTTATATAATGGTTATATGCACATACTAATAGTGTATAAAAAATAAATATATTTTTTTGGTGTAGGTATAAATAATAAATATATTTATGAGAAACAATCTTTTAAGAAAATATATATTTTTTTTGAACTATCGAAAAAAAAAAAGAAAATATAATTTTTTTTTGGACATTAGAAAATATAATTCTTCAATGAGTTACAACTTACAAGAGATGTAACCTAGTAAGTTTAGTAAAAATGTGGTATTTTGTTTTTGGACAATTGGACCATAGTAAAAATTAAAAAAAAAATTTACATTAAAATATGGTTAAATAAGAGTAACATTGTAATTATTATTACTTTTTGGGCTGGGCAAGTTATCTAAACAGGCTCACTACTACAACAAGCAACATACAATCCAACATGGCAGTACATTATGGCCCAAAAGAAAACCCAAATCATGGAAGAGCACTCAAGATTTTTCACTTTTTAATGGCCCAAGCTTGGTCCGGTAATGTTGTTGGCCTCAAAAGTAACTGCACCCGTTCTATTTCTCGTGGAGAAATTTAAAATCCACAATGTGTGAGTGAGTGGGTGCGTCTGAGGTAATATCTATTATCTAAGATTTGGATTGTTAAAAAAAATATATTTTCACTTTCCATGTCAATTTGCACTTTCCAACTCTTGGTACACATGCAAATCAATGAAATCATGTTCTTCCCCGAATTGTAAATATTCAATCATTGCAATAATCTACTCAGTTGTCACTCCAACATTATCACGCAGGAATCTTGATAATGGATTAATGGCTCCCAAAATTAGAGTTGGATGGTTGATGAATACCAAGGTAATATGCCTCTCTCTGCTTTTGGGTTTTTGCTTACTCAATAGAAATCATTACTTATCAAACCTTAAACATTTGGAAGTAGTTGTGAAGGTCAAGTGGTATAAGAATTCAGGCTGTTATTATTATTATTTTCCCCAAAATCTCACTATTTTTTAATATAAACTTATTACCAAAATAACATTTTTTTAAAATTATTCATCACGGTATACAATGTTACCATAGTGGTACCTTTTTTTCCCCCACTTATTTGTAGTATTATGTAGTTGTGTCTTTATCTCTTTTGTTATCACTGAGTGCTAGACTTTCTTCCATTTATGGTTAGAGCACAAACAACCATCCAAAAACAAATGTCACTAGCGTATTATAATATCTTATTTTGATATCAACTAACTACCATTGTCTGTCATAACCACTTGCATTGAATGAAAAGATTTTATACATGCAATTCCTCCGATCCTTAGCTTTAATTTATTTTCTTAGCTCTCAAATCAATTGTTTATCTGAAAGATCTAGATAGTACGAAAGGGTCACCTTAAAAATTAGAAAGTACATTAATCGAATCGAACAATGAAATAATAATACAAGCATGTAAGGTTAATCTCAGCTGTGAACATGTATGCATGTTAATATGCTATCTAGAGCTAGCAACTTGCAATATATATACAGTAATCAAGTTGTATATCATACATAGTGTCGCATTTAAAATTAACAATTTTTCATTTTAAAGTACATAATAACTAAACTAGTGGTATATATTATTAGGAAAAGTATAGGTAATCAATAATTTTTTAACCAATAAATCAGCCAATAAAAAATAGAACAACCATAACCACTGTTTATATAACATCCGCAATAAAAGTTATAGAACATCCGAAACCTAAAACAATCATTAGTCAACTTTATATTTCTTTAGAAACAGAACATCGAAAACCGAAAGAAATAAAACATCCAATTTAAGTTGTTGGTTGATGTTGGCTGATTTTTTATTGGTTACCTAATTATTATAATGACATAAATATTTTAATATATTCAAATGATAGTTATCAATTATACAATAAATATAATAACATAAAACACATAAGACACAAATTGAACTAAAAAAATTGAATAAATGTGTGTAAGTCATCAATAATTTTGTAACTCTAACTCTTAAGAAAAAATTTTCTTTTCGATAACACGACGTTGTTTAATTTTGGGCTAAATTAGGTCAAATTCCAAACTCGTTGACTCTCTCATAAACTCACGAGTTTGAGCGAGTTTATGTGAGTCTACCAAAGTTTACACGAGTTCAACCGAATTTCCTAACATATGAGTTTAGTGCCGAGTTAACTCGATTCTATTAACTAAACTCATAAACCCGTAAGAGTTAAAACTAGAGTTTAACAACATGTTTCTACAAATGGGCTTTGATTTGATTGGGTGAAAGTGATGATACAGATGAAGAGATGAAATTGTGAAGCTCTCCAATCTTCCATGATTGGATTCAATATTAATATTCATCTGCATTTGACATGTAATTATATAAACTAGTTATGCTGATGCTGAGATATAATATCTTAGCACAGTACGTAGGACAATAACCTAACATATATAATAAGCTAAAGAATTAATCAGATTTTGTCACATAATAAATATATAGCACAGTTGAGGCACATGTATAGGCAGTTGATGAGATAGGTCAAGGAAGCTATAGAAATTAATGAAAATCAATTAAAGCAACTGAGCATTGTTGAGTAGATAGATAGTCATAGAATATTAAATCAACTTTGAATTTTTCATATCATCCTATATGAATTGAAGAAGATGATTCAACATAATTAATTAAAACAAGCTAGGCAGCCACACTACATATGTATAGCTCCATGCCTCAGTAGCAGTGTATATATAAATTAAATATTCCAAGCCACCAAACTAATTAAGAAATTCAAAGTGCAGCAGCTGTCAAACATAAAACACCAGCTTAATCGATCAGGACACTACAGAAGAAGAAGAATTATTGATCCCTAAACAAATTAAAACCCTCTTATCATCATCGCTGACACTGATAGAGATTATGTAAAACCAGAAAATGTTCCTTACTTTAATTTTCATGTAATTATTATCATATTCTGTTCGCGCTAACAAATCATGGTCTATTGGAATAGACATGATATGTCAGAGCAGATGAAGTATGATAATAACTATGTTTAAATAACAACACAATGGTGTCTTAGGGCGATGATAATGGTGATTAAGTGAGAGAGCGAGGGTAGTTTTCGATGCAATCAAGCCAAGGATTGTTCCTAGAAGGCTTGTTGATTCGGCGCATGGAGCGCCAAACAACGCTATTGCACTTGAATCCAGAACCAAATGCAAGTTGCCAAACACGGTCTCCTCTTCGAACCCTTTCCTTGGCCTCCAAGTAAGCAAGCTCATACCAAATGCTGCTGCTGGAAGTGTTGCCAAAGCGGTGAAGAGTCATCCTTGATGCCTCCATGTTCTTGTCGCTGAGCTCCAGATTCCTCTGGAGCTCATCGAGGATGGGCTTGCTCGCCGCGTGCACGCAGAAGTGCTCGAAGGCGAGCTTGTAGTCCGGTATGTAAGGCTTCTTCATCGATGGTGATGAGTTTCCACCGTCGGATTTGCCGCCGAACAAGTGCCTCGAGACCAAGGTTCCAAAGAATATGAGCTGCTCTGAGAAGGGAAGCACCAAAGGCCCAAGGGTGGTGATGTTTGTTTTGAGAGCATCGCCACCTATTTCAATCAAGTCTTTGCTAATCTTGATCCCCTTGAATTTTTGTTCATCTTCCTCTTGGTACACACACCTGTTTATGGAAAAACAACAGTCATATATTAAAGGCAATAAGAAGTGAAAAGCAAAATTAAAATAGAATTTGTCTAATCGGATCCCTAACACATCAGTAGACCACTGTTTAATTATATCAATTACTTAAATAGTAGGAGATTGATGAAGAATTTTTGAATTGTGAACGGCTTATACTGTTGTTCAAGAATATCTAATTATGTTGTTGGATTAGTACTAAGCACAAAATGGATCATAACAAGTTGCACTTTGTTTATGACTGTGTTGTCAATTTTTGGTGTCTCAGTAGCTGGTTTTGTCTAGGGGAGGGGTCCTCAGAGTGGAGATGCTTGGTAGTTGGTAGTTGGTACGGTTATTAATTAGACGGTTGCACAGTTGAACGCAAATGTCAACCCAGAATAACGAACCATTCATTAAGAACATGCATGGATTGATTGGATTCAACTTGAATAATAATATATCGGCTATCTCTATTCGAAGGACCACAACAAAGTTCCTTCAATCTTTTTTTTTTAAAATTTTTTCTGTAAAGTTGATTAGAGTAAAAATATAAAAAATTTACCCAACAAAGAGAAAAACAAAACCTTATAAGAAGAAACGGAGAAAAGTAAAAGATTAATTAATATTTATACAAATGTAAGAAAAACATAAAAAAATAGTTAATTATTTTTCAAATTGATATTGATAATATAATAAACAAATGATAAAATAGACTGTTAGTTGCACATAAAAATTAACTATTAAAATAAAGTATATAAATATATGTGAAATATAATTTAAATTTTTTATGTATATTTCAACATGTATTTTAAATTTGTGATTAATTTTAGTGTATGTTTAATAAATTATAAAAAGGCATTTATTCGGTCACAAAACTTGTGGAATCTGCCTAATAATAGTATATCACTATGTTGTACATTCCTTCAACGGTTCAACTTCTTTTCATCCCTCTCTTAGCAAGTTAAGTTAGGTAACTAGCATTGTGAGTTTAAAAATTAGTTGCAATTATAAAAGAGACTTAACCTACACGGAAAGCCAATTATACAGTTTTTTTCTTTTAATATGAAGAACTAATTGTCAACTTTTTGTATTTAATTTTGGAGATTAGAAAAAAATATTTACAGTCATTTAATACATTTTTTGAACTAGTCATTTAATACATTTAAATAAGATAGGTTTTTTTTTTTTACTTATATAAAATAGCAATGTTACATTCACATTTATTTTAATTAATTAATTTTAATCAAATTATTTATTTTTATATTAAATAGAATATTATTTTTCTATTAAATAAAAAATAATATATAAACTTTTATTTAACATCGAAATAATTTTTTATTTAATATAGAATAAATAATTTAATTGAATTTAGTCAAAATAGATATAAACATTGCGTAAAATATTTGTATGAAATTCTTAGATTAGAAAACACAATTTAATTTTCATGAATCGTCAGAATAAAAGAGTTTTATCTATGCATCCAATCAGATTTTACCACATTATCAAAAACAATTAATTTTCAAACCCATTATTTCTAAAGTCATATAAATACTATAAAATTTTTTACCGCAATTAAAATTAAACTCTAGAAAATAAGTAACTAATCAATAAACCTGTAATTAACCAAGGAAAAGAGAATTGAAAAAGAAAACAAACCTGAAGCTTCGGTCATCGGCACCTTTGTGCGTACGAACAATATGCTCAAGACGATACTTAGCACGGCTGTAGTCACGGCGGCGATTGGAGAGCAAAGTGGCGGAGCAACCCATACGAAAGAAACAGTTAGGAATAAGCATGGACCTATCTTTTCCCTGGTACCAATTAAAGCCAACCATCTCAGTGCTAACAACAACCGCATAGTTATTAGGGTTCGACTGAAGAATATCCCTGGCCAAATCAACAGCTATAATCCCAGCACTGCAACCCATTCCACCGAGATTGTAGCTCAGAATGTTCCCCCTCATCTTGTAATGGTTTATGATCATGGCCGACAGCGATGGCGTTGGATTGAAGATGCTGCAGTTCACCACCAAGATCCCGACGTCCTTTGGGCGGACCCTGGTCTTCTCGAAGAGCTCGTCGAGTGCGCCGAACATGACGGTGGAGGCCTCCGCACGGCCTTCTTTCATGGTGGCGGTGTTCTCGTTGGAGGCGATAACTGCTTTGGGGATGTATGTCTCGTCTCCTATGCCTGAAGACATCAAGATCCTCTTTTGAAACTCCAAGCTTCCTTCATCAAACTTTCCTGATTTCCTTGCTAGCTCGATGAACTGCTCCTTTGATACCTTCACATATATTATTCATGCAATTTTTTGTTACAATTTCTTAACAATTTAATTCAAATAAAATTATTGACTAAAAACCACAGGTAATATTAATCACCTAGCTAGATTTGTTATATTTTAATTTCTTACCATGGCACAAATATCATGTTTATGTGTTAGTATTTCTTGATATACTTTTCCTGCGGTTATTATTTTGGTGTTATATTTATCGATTTTTTTTAAAAAAAATGATATTTAGTATTTTAGAAATTGTTTATTTTTAGATCTTTTAAATTAAATATGAAATTTTACCAACAAATCTAATATTAATCAAACAAAAAATTTCAAAAGACACTGGTTATTAATAAGACTTTCAATAAAATAAAGAGGTAAGACCTTATTTAGACCATTGTAGCAAAAACCTCTATAGTTATCTCTTCTTACATGTCCATTTAAGAGTAACAGTAGTTAAAAATAATACTCCAAACTATTAAATCAAACATATAAAGACATTTTTCATCAGGTTGTAGTTTAATATTAAAAAAAATAATAAAAAAGAATTAGATATATACCTTGAGGTCAGGTTGAGGTTGGTAGCATGCAAAATCAATGAGGTAAATGGAGCGAGGCCTGGACATGAAGTAAAGAGAGAGAGTGAAAACAAAGACGGCAAAGGAAGCCAAAACGGTTGCAAGGTCATAGCGAGCATCTTCCCAAAGCTTCTTCCAGAGATCCTCTTTGCTGAGACTACCAACCTCAGCACTGAACACCACAAGCAGCACCGGTATGGTCAGCAGGTAAATCCCATGGTTTATGAGGTAATGGTACCCCAATTTCACGTACTTTAGGTTCACCGATTGTAGAAAATCCGGTAACCGCCTCCGAACCCTCACCGAGAACGTTAACGAACCGGCATTCGGTCCGCTTGACTCGATCCCCCTGTTCACTATCTCCGTTGAGAACAGATCTCTTTCGTTCTTCGCCATTATTCCTCACAACCAATGTCTTATTCTTATTATTATTATCACTGTGTGATGGATGCCTCAAACTCAATCTATATATGTATTTATACTACAACTTTAACATTACTTGCGTGTATTTTAGGGTTATAAAATTAAATTGTTATATGTATAAAAACAAATAGTAAGTAGGTTAATTATTATATATTTTTGTATAAATATATTTATTATTTGATTTATTTTAAATATATATTTTATATTTTAATATATATTTTTTAAAAGTAATTAATTTTATATATATACATAAAATATGCTTGCAATATTATCTGTAGAGTAACACTAAAAAGATAATAATATAAAATGATGATATTTAACTTAACATCAATAATATATATATAATATCTTATAAATAAAATTTGGACTATTATAAATTTAATTTTCATGCATAATGTAATAGATTTTTATATAAATATTCAATTATTTATTATCACATCAATAAAAATAATTAATTTTCAAAAATATTATTTTTAAAATTATATAAATACATAAATTTAATTAAATAATTTATAAAAAATTTTATGGTGAAACAATATATTAAAATTAAACTTTTATTTTTTATTTTGTAACAAACATTTTTTTTCTTCTTCCAAGTAGTGGTACAGTACAAGATAGTGGGTGAAAAAGAGTAAATGCTAGCACCTAATTGACGTGTGTGTAGTTGAGACTTTTCAACAGCCTTTAATTTGAT
>JASCZI010241658.1:222989-253496 GCA_036250425.1 Stylosanthes scabra
CCATTGTATAATGTGTACTAGTGAGTCTCTTTACTTTTTCCTTGTCTCTCCCTACTTGAATGTTAAAGATGATAAAAAAAAAATAATAATAAGTTTGGGATGAGTGGATGATCCAGTTGGGTTGGTTTTATCTCTTGTGATGAACAATGAATGTCACATCTAAACGGCCCACCAGCTCCTCTAATGCATACAGTTGGTACAGTTTAGGTTCACTTCTCTTATGGGTTTCCATCTTTGAAAACCCATTATTTCTTCTTCATCAAGAGCTGTATCCGTGTCTCACAATTAAATTCTCCCATGTTATATATTAGACCACACCTTTATTATTATTGCAGCTTTTAGTTTTACATCTTTTCTCCACAACATTTCCTCTTCTTAACCTTTTACAACCACTTTTTTATCTTCTACAGTAAATTATTGTACTTTGTTGCAATTACTTATTTGAATTTCTATGAAAACATGCTGAATAAAAACTTAATTTATTGGATACCTAATTGAAATTGTTGGGCTAGTTATGGTGGTAATCCAGTGCAATGAAAATAATGACAGCAAACAAATATAGCGAATGTGAAGGTTGACAAAAAAGGGCCAACCCAGTTCAAGTCCCACTTGGTGGGGTGCTGGGGAAGGGAATATACTAGCAGCCTTACCCCTACTTTCGTAGAGAGGCTGTTCGAACCCATAACTTCAAACTCCACGGTAAGTGAGCTTACCGCTGAGCCAAGCCGGCCCGAATGTGAAGGTTGACAATGGAGATTAAAATTAATCACTAATAAAGATAAGGATAATGACATTCCCTGAATATTTAGTTGCAAGAAGCATATTTAAAAAGAAAATTTAGGTATTTATTTTGATAAATAAGGTCCCAAAGCTTTACTTCAGCTGAAATAGTTAATCCTATAGCAGACCTACCAAGACATAATAGATATAGATACAGATCAAGCCATTCAAATTAAGAAAATTCTAACATGATAACATCATTTTAGTATTCTAGTGGCAAGTAGAAAGTGACTCATTCTAAATTTATGGCAAGCACATTTTTCCATACTCAATAATATCACGTGTCAATAGTTCATTGGATCACATAAATATCTTCATTAAAAAATAGCTATAATATCCTCACAGTACACATATCCTTCAAATTAAAGCATATAACTCAAATGAGAATGACATGTGAAAAGGTGGTTTCGGTACAATCTTCCCTAATTTGAACAAAATCATATGGTTGCAAACCGCATAAACCAAATTATTGTCTAATTCATTAGCATCAAAAGTTACTTCAACAACTGAATCTGAATTGCTATGTCTCTAACTTCTTAACCGATATTTTAATATAACAGCTTGCGTCAAAAAAAACATTCAATGGTGCTTCCCAAATGAATTGAGTTTCCTCGCTTCCTCAAGGGAAAAGATTACCTTTTAATACTTTTTTTTTTGTGACTACCTTTTACTACTAGAATTTCACATTCTTTTTTTTTTTTTTTGGTTATCATAATTTCACATTCAACTTTAGAGAAGTTGGGACTATAGAGATATCAGTCATGTATTTTTTTTTTTTTTTGGTATTGATATATATCAGTCATTATTAGCCCAGTGCAATAGGTGAATCATTTATTTAATAATTTATTTCGGGATTCTTTTTGACTGGCTATGTGCAAATTATATTTCTCATACACAACTATAAGACTAAGTGGGTTAAAATTTAGGCCCGAATGTCTCTATAGTCCAAACTTCTCTAACCAAGAAGAAAAAAAGGCCAAGAACCCATGATATTCATGTCACAGGTTCTAAGAAGTTACAACAAACACCACTTTCATGACCCCCAAAAAAAAAACACCATTTTTAACAGAGCAGAATGGAAGGTGTTGCAAACCCAAAAAAAAAAAGAAAATGGAAGGTGTTATCCTAAATTGGGAATTACAGTGAATTATATATTCATCTGATTTTTGGGAAACATGGAAGCTTCTTATATCGATTCTCCCTCTCTCTGAAAGTGATATATATTAAGAAAGGGTCAAAGGGACCAATATTAATTATGAAGTTGATAAGAGATAAAGATCAAAGTTATTAAAGTCAACCTGCCAAAGTTGAATAGAGAGGTCTCTAGGCCAATATGATTTTTAAGAATGCAGATAAGGAAGCAACTCTCCTAAAGAGTTGGAGAATAACTAGAGACATCAATTGCCATTATGCATAACTTAGAGAATGATGGACACCACTCAAAATTGATCCACCAAGAACCAGCCATAAAATCTGACTCAAACTTATTATCACTTCTTAGCTGGATGGTTTTAGTCTAGTTAAGAAGTTTGTGACAACTGGAATATGGTGAATCCTAAGGCAATGAACAATAAATGACTGTGTTTCCTTTTATAGCATTGTGTTTCCTGTCACCAAACTATTCCGTTCGATGCAGTTTCCTTTGTGAAAATCAAATACAACCTGTCTGAAAAAAAAAATGAAAATATCATTGAACAATAAAGATTATAATAACTTCAGACTTTTATCACAATTCATCAATGTATTAACAGAATATATGATACCCTCTAACCCTCAAATAGCTGATCTGCATATCTTCAATATATGATTGGATGTTGCACATACCTAGATAAAATTTACCCAATATCAAAATCGTTTGTGAGAGCTTTAAACAGATGAGGCAAAGGATTAGGGATTGTTGATAGAGACAGGATCAATGCATTGTGATCATCAATGCTCCAGCTTAAACAGGTTCAACCTCCTTTTGTGGAAAAAGTATCATCTGTTCATACATTGATACACAGTTACACACCAATCAACCGTGAACCAATTTCCTTTAAGCCTTTCAGGTAAAGGACCACAAGGTCATGCTACAGCATTGACTACACATGATCATAAATTGTTTCCAGCGGGTTCTGAGGTATGGTTTAATTTGTCCAGCTACATTCCCATTATCACTTGCACCTTCTTCAGATGGGCTTCATTTAAGCATCTATTAAAGAAAAGAAAACAAGGACAATAATAGAGCTTAGCAAACTATCATGTTCATACTTAAATAAGCATAAATGGTATCACAGGCCACACTAACTTAAGTTCTTACCTACTATCACTAATTATTTCTCTAAAATATGAAGCAGAAACTTTGACTTTAGGCATAAGATATAATACAACAGACAAACCAAACCGCATACATGTGCTTGAAACAATTGGATCGGGTGGAAGTTACTTACCAGACAATCAAAATGGAAAAACAGTACTTAAAAAAATCAGCATGTCACGTTAACATCTGCACATTCTCTCAACCTTCAAGAATTATTAAAATTTCGATATTCACAGGCAATCTCTTCAACATCCATCTCAGAATTGTCCATAGGTAAAGGATCCTCATAATCCACCGAACCCTGTGGCTCAAGCTGCACGTCCAAGTCCTCTACTTCAGAATCACTCTGGATCAAACCAATATCGCCTTCTACATCCGACATGTCACTGAGTGTCTCAAACTTCTTCTTCCTCCCTCTATAACCAACAAGCCTCATGACTTTTTCCCTCCATAGGACCAAGGGGCATTTCTCAATCAGCTCCGCACCATCATATGCTTCACTCAAGAACACACTAAACCTCTTCCCCCGCTCGGAGACATAGAAGATGCCAATGTGCTTCAGAAGAATCCTCATGAGCTTCTGAGGCATCACCATCTCCCAACGAAAGTGAGTGAGGTGATCAGTGACCAGTCTCTTCTCAATGGTGAAACTAAGAATCTCATGCATAACAGCAACAGCCCTCTTATCGAATTCAAGCGAACCAGCCTTGAGACCGCTTGCATCAGCATAAGGAGACAAATAAGCTCTCTTTTGAAAATCTTCAATCTTTTCACTATAACGATACACCCTTTTATAATTTGAAGGGAATTTCAAAGGGAATGGAAGTGAAAGAATACCAGGGACATGCACATTGGTGGCAGTATTGGATTCAGTTACACCTGTAACCTTCTTCTCTAATTCCGTTATTGCCCAATTAGGGTTCCAATTCACAAGCTCCAAGCACTCAACTTGATCAATGCCATTAAAGGACTTCACAACCCTAAAATGCTGGGGATATTGGTGCACCCAATTAGCCCTAAAATCCATAGGCAACCCAAAATCCCTTCTGAAATGAGCAATCTTCTCCAACGGGAGACGCTTATCCACCGACATCATCAGCAACCTCGTAACGTGTTCCGCGGCCTTACCGGAATGCTGCTCCAGAACCCTCTGTTCTTCCTCCAACAATTGCTCTGCCCTCTCCGTCAAGCCACACCATAGCACCCCCTTGCGATCCTTGTAGAGGTCAAAGAGATTCGGCGTCTTTCGAATGAAATCGGAGATTCTATGTGGCTTTGGGAGATTAATCTGCTTACGGTAGTTTTCGAGGGATCGAACGGGGATAATCATCTCTGGCTGTTGTTTCAGAAGCTCCATTAAGAAGAGGATTTTAGAGAGTATCTTCCACTTCTCGGTTACGATCTCAAGATCATTAACCCGCTTCTGTTTGCTCCTGTCTTGAACCCTCTTGCTGGTCGTCATCCATCGACGGAAGAGAATTGAAGCTCCGAGGAGATTCTTGGCTGAGGGGTTTAACGGAGGTTTCAGCATTTATAAGCCTTTCAGTCTTAAAAATATCACCAAATCAGAATCTAACAGAATAGTGTTCAATCTTTATTATTATGATTACGGTTATGATTCTGATTACTGATTATTAGATTGATAGAGTCTAAGATGAGCAGTGAGAAACAGAAAATGAGTGTAGTGAAAGCAATAAAGTGACTCACAAAGCAGAGAAACTAGCACGGAGGCAACGAGAGAGAGAGAACCGAGAAGAAGAAGAAGAAGAAGAAGAAGAGAGCATTAGAGGAGCAGGAGCACCGCGAAGCTCGGAGGAGGGGGGCGGAGAGTAGAAGAGATCACAACAGCAGAAGGAGAGTATACAGTACAACGGACGGAGCTTGCAACTTTTGCTTTCAAAGTGCTTGTGGAAATGCGCCTTACAAGTTACAACTTTTCTTTCTCTCTTTTTTTTTTGTTTTTTTGGACATGGCTTATAACGCTTTTGTTTTTTTTTTTTGGGTATGCAAAGGCCCAACCAAACTAGACTAAAGCAACGGATCGGGATCTTAAGACCCCAGAAACATCAGCAAATAACAAATTACAAATTCCTAGAGGAGGGGAATTCCAGTATTGCAAGGAGCAGTTTTGGGATAAGCTTCTATTAGCCAGCCAATCAGCACAATAGTTGGATTCCCTGTAGACATGGTTGAGTTTGACTTCCCAATTATAAGACAGCATCTTGCTTATCTTGCTATAGAGCACCGATTCCACATCCCATCTCTGTTTATCATAGGTTATGCTACTAATGACAGCACTAGAATCGCATTCTACAATGATTCTCTTGAAGCCCAGAGTCCAAGCTATCTCCATCCCAAGACAAACTCCCCATAATTCTGTCATATAAGCAGAGCATATCCCAAGATTTTTTGAGAAACCAATTATCCATTCTCCATTGCTATTGCGAAGCAAACCGTCAAAACCAGCTCTCCCAGGGTTGTTTTTGGAGGCGCCATCAGAATTAATTTTGATCCATCCATGAGAAGGAGGGTCCCATTTAATATGGATTGATGCTCGTGGTTTAAGAATATTTCCAGCTTTCTCCTTTTGCATAGCCTGGGATATTGTAGAAGCATATGCCATGATGCTGTGGTAAGTTTCCGGGGTCTTTTGAAGGGGGGTTCAAAAATTTCTCTGTTCCTCCAGTTCCAAAATTTCCAGCAAGCTACAAAGAACAGGTTGCACCATTCCTCCTTATTTGTATTACTCCATCTCCCATCGAGGCTTTCCTCAATCCATTCTTGAAGATGCAGGTTCAGGAAGCTACTCATTTTATTAGGAGGGATAACCTTTTTCTAGCAACTCATTGCCCCATCGCAATCTCTAATGATATGGAGGGTATCTTCCACCATATTGCTACATCTGTGACACATAGATGAAACTCCACTCCATCTACTCCTCATCCTATTGGTGGGAATTCTGTCATGAGCAGCCTGCCATAAGAAAAGTCTCATCCTAGGAGGACCTTTCCATGCCCAAATTTTCTTCCATAGGCTCCTGTGAGGTCCGTGAGGAGTATTAATGGATTGATATGCAGATTTCGTTGTAAATTTACCATCCTTCGAATGTTTCCATATTGATCGATCAGGGGGATCAGAATCTCTGGGAGCAGGTCTTGAGCAGATTCTGAGGACGTGCTCCTCCGAAAGGACTTCTTTAAGGGCTTCAATGTTCCATTCTCCATCAGCTGCAATAAACTCCCTCACAAGTTTTTCTTCCCTTATCTGGTTGTTATTTGTCTTCTTGAACTCTATTAGAGGTCCCCCTATATTCAGCCAATCATCTTTCCAGAAGAGGGTGTTTTGGCCATTCCCAACCCTGCGGATCATACTAGTTTGGAGTTTGGGCCATATTTGACCAAGGCTCTTCCATAGCATAGAGCTCCCGGCTGGAATGTTAATATTATTGAGGTCTCCACTGAAATTGTATTTCTTATACAAGACATTTGCCCACAACGAATGAGGATTTTGCACCAGTTCCCATCCAATCTTCATAAGAAATGCTGAGTTCATGGAGCTAATAGACTTAAACCCCAGCCCTCCCATTTCCTTTGGCAAGCACACAGTCTCCCAATTGATGTAGTGGGCCTTTCTGTTATTCTCATTCGACCCCCAAATAAAAGCTCTCTGAACTTTCTCCACCTCTTGGCAAATGGTCTTAGGTACTTTACCATGTTGCATAGAATAGTATGTAACATGGGCAATTGCAATCTGAGCTAAAACCACCCTCCCTGCCATGGATAAGCACTTTTGTTTCCAACCTGAAAGTTTCCCTTTTACTTTATCGATTATGTGGTTGTATGCTCTCTTCCTCGTTCTGCCTTCTATGATGTAGGACCCCAGATACCTCCCTATTTCTCGCGTTTCAGAGAAACCAGACAAATCTATAATCTCCTTTCTTCTATTAAGATCAACTTTCTTGGAGAAATAGATGTTTGTCTTCTATTATTGATGATTTGTCCTGAAGCCTCACAAAAGAGCTTTAGGCAGTGCTTAATATGGGCCATCTGATCCACAGTAGCTTCCGCGAAGAGCATAAGATCGTCAGCGAACATCGAATGGGCAATTTCAGGCCCCCTTCTTCCAAAACGAAACAGTTTCCACTCTCCAGAAAGGACAGTATCTTGGATTAAATGGGAGAGCCTATCCATACATATGACAAAGATATAAGGGGATAACGGATCCCCTTGCCGGATGCCACAAGAAGAATTGAACTTGTCAGCAATCTCTCCATTCCATAGCACCTGGAAAGAAGCTGTTGTGATACAGTTCATCACAATATTGATTAGGTCCGGGGGAATCTTTAGATCCATGATAGCCTGATGGATGAAGGACCAGCTGAGATGGTCGTAGGCCTTTTCCAAGTCAATCTTAACTGCCATAAAACCCATTCCTCCCTTAACCCTTTTCATAGTGTGGACAATTTCATGGGCCACAATGATGTTTTCCTGGATACTTCTGCCCGGTATGAAGCTAGTTTGGGTAGGGGATATGCAATCATTCAGAAAGGGTTTGATTTTGTTGGCAATAATTTTTGTTATGACTTTGTAGGACACGTTACAGAGAGAGATGGGACGGAATTGAGTAATATATTGGGGATGCTCCACTTTGGGAATTAGGGTTAACAAAGTATTATTCACTTTCTTAATCTCAGAGGGATTGAACCAACACTTCTACACAAAGTCTATCATGGAGCTCCCCACCACATTCCAATTCTCCTTAAAGGACCCCGCAGGAAAACCATCCTCCCCGGGGGCTTTTAAAGAACCCATAGCAAAAATTGCCTAAGTTACCTCTTCAACCGATGCAAATCTCCTGAGGCTCTGGATAAGGCTATCATCAATAGGTTGGAAGTTGGTAGTAGTTACTAAACTATCTCTGCTCTGAAGTTCCGTTTCCTTGAACAAGTTTTTATAATAATCACACACATGGTTCTTTAAGGCCTCATGGTCTTCTATCCAAGCACCTGTATTATCTCTTAACTTCAGAATTCTGTTACGCCTTCTACGAATAATTGTCTTATTGTGAAAATACTTGGTATTTCTATCCCCCTCTAGAATCCAAGTTTCTCTGGACTTCTGTATTCAAAGGACCTATTCTCTATCTAGAATATCATTCAATTCCTTAGAGAGAATTTCTTCAAGCTCATCTAAGAAATCGCTATGACCATATCTGGGAGACCTCTGTATTCCCCGAATTCTGTTCATTAAGACTTTCTTCTGTTTGAAAACATGCCCGAAGATTGTATGGTTCCAATCCTTAATTCTATCAGTAAAGGTGCTGATAGTATTGGTGAGAGAAACATTCACACTCCAGTTATCTTTAATGAAGTCCTTGAAATCAGGGTGCATCATCCACATGTATTCAAAACGAAAAGGTCTATTGCTGGTCCTAACAGTACCATTGCAGCATCGAATTAAAATGGGATGGTGATCTGACCTTATACGAGGGAGAACTTCCACCATCGCATTGGGGAAGAGAAGGTTCCACTCTGAATTTGCCATAGCCCTGTCCAGTCTCTTAAGAATCTTGTTGCCATCATTCCACACTGGTCCCCTCCAAGTATAATTTGACCCCACATAGCCAAGGTCAATAAGATTGCAAAGCTCCACCCATTCTCTAAATCTGCGGATTTGTCCCATGTCAGGTCCGGTCCCCCATTTCTTTTCATTAGGGTCCCCAATTTCATTGAAATCGCCACAAATCAACCATGGTCTCGTAATTCCCCTTGACAGAGTACTGATGAAATTTTTGCCCTCTCTTCTTTTCCTTTCATCAGGGCTAGTGTAGACAATGGTGAGCTCCCAGCACCCTCTATCATCCTCAATAACTACATGGAGAGCTTGTTCATGACGGTTGATCTCAGTAATACTTAATTCTGGATTCTTCCACAGAAGCCAAATGCCTCCGGAGAAACCCTGTTCATCAATAACTCTGTGAAAGGTAAACCATGTCCTCCTGATCGATTTTAGGGCTGTGTTTCCGCTGCATCTAGTTTCTTGAATAGCTACCACATCAGGTTTATACTGTAAAACATACTCCTTCAGTGAATTGGAAAAGGAAGGGCTCGTTGCACCCCTAGCGTTCCAACATAAAATTATCATTCAAATAAAGATTAAAGGCCATATTTGAGTGGAGAGGCTCTCGGCCAAACCAACGAGTCAAAAGAAAAGCAAGAGAGGCCCATCAGGCCTTGTCCTCAGACTCCCCCAATGGGGCGAATCTATCATTCCAATTTATCACAGCCGCCGTACCTTCAGCCATTGTCTCATCTAACTCCGACCCAGAGAAAGCATTTTCCATTGGGTCAGGGGGTTTAGGATTGGGTTCTGTTTGGCTAGGTGTTTCTTCTACCACTGCTCCATCCTGATCCATTAATTCAATAAATAGGGGAGATAGGTCAGCAGGTGTAGAAACAGGGTTGTGAACCAAACTGTCAACATGGGACACCAAGACCGGTCCAACACTTGTGGGCTGAGTTGCACTTTTCTTTGTTGGCCCATTAAGGCCTCTTTTTAAGTTGGATTGCCTAGCTTCCGGCTGTGAGGTTGCTCCTTGGACTTTGTGGGTCAGGTTAACATTGTTGGGCCCATTATTAGCCTTGATCCGACGCATCTCACTACCCGAAAAGAACTCTTTGGTTGCCTCCTGATGATTCCTCTGATTTGTCTCATTCGGGACCTCATGATTGGCTTCATCATTTGTCGCAGCTTTGTCCATGGTTTCCTTAATGGTTAGCACCTCGTACCTTGATTTTTCCCCCACTATCTTTTTCTGCCATGCATCCTCTTTTTGCGGAATTCATCCAGCCACGTTCTCGTTACCCCCACTAGTTGTCCTTTTCTCCCTTCTCTGATTCTGTACGACCATCCACGGTCCATAGGTACTTGGAATGAAATTTTTGTCCTTGCCCTTCTTCGTCATCTCATTCGCCCCAGCCGCCATTGTAGTACCTTCTGGGTTACCGGGTTATTGAGCTTCCGATGAAGGATCTGCATTATCACTTCCTAGCTTTTCTTTTCTAACATCCTGATCACACCCTTCTGTATGCCCAAATTTCCCACAAGAGAAGCAGATGAGGTGTAACCCTTCGTATTCCACCCTGTAAAGTCTGCCATTAACATCATATTTTGGCTCTAATGGTTTACTGAGATCCAGCTCCACGCATAAACGGACAAACTTTCCTCTACTCTAGTAGGCCGTTGTGAGGTCTACTTTCAGAGTTTTCCCGATCTCATCTCCCACCGAAGCTAAGAACTTCTTATCATAATATTCAAGTGGAAGATCAGGAAACCTTATCCATGCAGCTATCTTGTCAATGGCTGCTCCAAAGGGATGGAAGTCTGGGGTCCACTTCCTAATAGTCAGATAATGATCAAACAAAAGCCAAGGACCTTTCTCCATGACATTTTCATAGTCTTCATCACTGTAAAGCCTCACCACAAAATATTCATTCCCAAGATCTACCAGATCCATTCCGCCAGTTTTTGCCCAAAGAACCTCCAGCCTTCTTTTCAGAACCCCATAGCTAATCCTTCTCCCAAGGAGCTTAACTATTAACGCTTTCCGCCACGGTCTCTCAAGTCTCTTCTTCTCCGCTTTATTCACTTTCACAATAATGGTTCCTTCCTTTGATCTGGAGACCTTGATGGAAGGGGTCCTCCTTTCATCTCGTCTTTCACGTCGAAGAGCATCTCTCTCGACTTGGCTCAGTTCCAGAACTTCCATAGATTCTTCTTCCTCCGATTCCGACGAATCCCCCAACTCTCCATCTTCCTCTTGCTCCTCCTGGTCATCAGCAGTAGGTTCTGAGCTGCCATGCATAACAAGATCTGCATATGTCCTTCTCTTATCATTTGAGCCAACAATGGCGGTCTTATCCATCATCCATGGTTCAAAATGTGGGACCTTTGATGTTTCTCCACCAAAACCCCCTTCATCATTTCTAACAGTATTTGTTTTGTTCTATTATTACCCATGCGATCTCCTAATTGGGCTACTTTAATGCAATGAAACTGCTTATTGGCCAAAAATTAGAACGTCATGTATGTTATACCAAAAACAAAAAAGTAAAAATAAAACACTTAAAATAGAATGCGTTTAAGTATATGTTGGAGTTTCGAATCTCGTCATGTAGATACAACAATCCAATGACCTGTGGAAAACTCTTAAATGGAGTTTCGATTCGCGACAGATTAGTCCTTGACCTGTCAGACTGAGAATTAACGTGAGAAACCAAAAATATAAAAAATAAAACGACATTGTACTCTTGTAATGAAATGAATTAAGTGTCATTTTTTTTTATAAAAATGAATTAAGTGTCTTTTTTAATTTTAAGAAAGCATTAATTAAATTTTACTAATTATAACTTCTACTGTTAAATAGAAAAAAAAGGTTTAACATATTTAAAAAAATTTTAAATTAACCCATAGGTTCTTATACTTTTTTTTCCTTTCAATTAGGTCTCTATATTGTTTTAAATTTTTAATTAGGTCCATGTCGTGACGAAAATGTTAGAATTAAAAAAAAAAGATTTCATCTATAAATTGAAGATATCACAAATAACTAATGGGCAACTCGCTAAATATGACTTTTCTCTCTATTTTAGAATGATAAAATGAAAATTTTTACTCTTCTTTAACATACTTCAAGCTTCCTAAAGATATACGACTTTAATATATGCAACTTGATAATATTTTTAAAGAATATTGATGAAAAAGATAAATTAAAAATATATTTAGTTGTGTATAAATCTTACGTAAAGTGAAATGTACAATAATAATAGAAAATTTATATTTTATAAATATTTTCTTTTAAGTTAATAAGGACCTAATTACAAAATTAAAAATAGTATAGAGATTCAATTGAAAGAAAAGAAAAAGTATATGGACCTAATTAAAAATTTAGTGAAACTATAGAGACTAGAAAAAATTATTTATATTTTTAATAAAATATAATAATTATTTTACTAATTATAAACAATAAAAATAATTAATTTAAAAAGTATAATTAACATATATTTTTTCTTTTTTATATTTTTAATATATTGAATACATCAAAAAACTTTCTTATGATATTTTTAAAATGTGTCACATGTTAATTAAATTATAATTTTAATTGACTGTGTAATATTGGATAGATAGGTAAAATTTTTTTAATCCTTAATTCGTAATGGTAATAATTACTTAATTTTACCATACACAACACTAGGGTGTTTAAATCCAAATCAAAACCGGTTAAAACTGTACTAATTTGGATTTGATTGGATTTTAATTTTATCAAACCCCATGGACTAAATCAGATTTTAGATTAACTTCTCATAATCGATTCAATCCAATTCAAACCACATAATGTGATATAATAGTACTATTTTATTATTAAATTTAAAATTTTAGTTATAATATCTTAAATGTTATACATTTTTATCTTATTATATACTATTATTTAGTGAATATTTTATAAATTTAAAATGAAATTTATCTATTTGTTTATTTAATCAATCTGTAATTTTATTTATATTATCATGTTATTATTGGTTTTTCTAGATATGATTAAGACTTATAATTATATTGTTGGTTATTTAATACTATAATATTAAGATTTATTATGTATTTTTAAAAATTATTTTAATTTTATAAAATCGCAAATCCAATCTAATCCTAACCACTTTAAATGGATTAGATTGTTTTGAAAAAATTATCTCATCTAAATCACACCATAAATAAAATTAATATTTAGATTGAATGAATTTTTTATTCAAAATTAATCCGATCCAAACCGCACCTCGAACCCACTAAAGAACACGCTATCATTTATAGCCTCACCTTGTTTTGTCACTTCCAAATTCCAACCTAAGAACTATACAAATAAGCTGTCCTTGAAGTGAGTAAGGCACGCTTCAAATAGAGAATAATAACATTTGATTTCAGGATAATTCTACGGTAAAGATGATTTCACATGTATAAAATGAAAAGAAGTACTATTTTAATATTTTTACTTTAAAAAACTAATAAAAATAACAATAATTCTTGACATATATTTATTTTATTATTGATTAATCAAATTATTTATTTTTATTATAAATAGAAGACTAATTTAATGCAAATAAAAAATTATTTATGTACTATTCGATATTAAAATTATTTAGGGTAATATTATTTGAACAAGTAGTTTTGGCCAACCAAATGCAATCAAGTGATTTATTTCTATGCTAAGTAGAATATTATTTCGATGTCAAATAGTATAAAAAAGTTCACTTAAATAAAGTTTTATTTGATACCGAAATAATCTTCTATTTAACATAGAAATAAATCACTTAGTTGCACTTGATTGGCCAAAATTACTTGTTTACGTAAAATTATTGAATTTTTTTTGTTGGTATAAAAATTAATGACTTGGTTGAACAAATTTATATACACCTAGTATTATCGAAAAAATAAATATACTTTACATGATTAATATTTAATTATTTATAAAAAAATTTTATTTTTTCTCTCTATCCATTTTAGTATGCATCTTAATTATAGGAAATTTTTTAAAAATAAATAAAAAGTTATTATATTTATTAAAATACAATATTTTAAAAATATTTACCAATATAAATCCCATTATCATACCCGTTCCACTTGATACCGGACAAACCAACACCGGTAAATACTTTTAATATATTTTTATTTATTTGAAAAAATTAGCCCTTGATTATATATCCATGAGCGGTTTCAAATTGAAATGTTGAGCATTTGAATTGGACACGTAACAAATAATAAGTCCAACCTATGAAGAGCGTGTGGAGAAACAACATAGCTATTCACTTGCAGATTCAAGATCAGCTGGCTCATCTCGGTGTGTAATCATACTTTTATTATTATGGCCGGTGAGGCCAAGTTCAAATTAAGAAGGTTAATAATTGAAAAAAAATACCAAAATTATCTATAAAAACTTTGAATATTGATAGAACTATCTAAACGTCGTTAATAAAACATTGATTTTGAATAATTTTAAATGATATTTTTGGTAATTTTATATATCGTACAAACTTTATTTTTAATAGGTAAAAAATTCATTTTTTTTTATAAATAATTTTGTCAATGTCTTAAAATTTTTTATGGATAATTTTAGTTTTTTTTTCTTTTAATTTATGTAAGTTAATCCATTTAAAATAATAGGTAGCTTTTCACGAGATATATTGGTTTTTTATGATGACTTCTTTTTTTTTTTTTTTCTTTATGTTGACTTCAATCATATGAGTATGTGTGACACATATTGACAAAAGCTCTCAGTGCGTGGGGACAAAAACCTCTTCTCCTATGTATATTGGATATTCATTATTGATATATAAATAATTTAAATTTTAGTGTGAGAGTTTAGTTCTGTTACGGACTGGTCCAGTAGAGGTCCAATTCGCTAGGCAACAGTCAATTTACTTGGCCCATAGAATCAAAGATTAGACTAAAAAGGGAAAGATTCGATAGAATCATAAGAAGATCTTATCCGAATCTTAATCATCGGCTACTATATAGGCAGGGGCAACACCCCCTCAAGGTACGCATTCTCTAAACCCTAATCTCCCATATTAGTCCTAGAATACTCATAATCCTAATTCTGGGATTCTAGTGCTATTCTCTTATTACATCAACCACCTTCTTCGGAATCAGCCCTCGGACTCTTCCAAGTGCTTCCCTTCGGAAGGAACACTTTCTCTCCCTCATTCTCACTGTCTACTCCCTCTCACGACTAAGGTGCATTGGATCATTGTTCGGTACATCTGTGGGGACTAGACTTTAGAATCGAGTTGCGAGACGAAAACTGAACCTCCGAGCTAAAAGATGGTGGACGCTCAACTCAAAAACGAAGGTGCTGACGAAAGCATCCCTCAGTTTAACCCGGAGAAGGGAATAATTCCCCCAACCCAACAGTTGGAAACTGCCCTACGAGAACTCCTCGAGAGACAGACTCGCGAGGCAGAGATCGCCTCCGAGGCAATCAAGCGGGCGGAAGCCATGGCCGCGAGGCAACAAGCTTTGTTGGAGGAAGCTAAAAAGCGTGACCAGGAGTTGAAAGAAAAACTCCGCAATAGGCTCACATACACGGACGAGGACGAAGGGGTGGCTAACTCGCGTTCCCGTACGTGGAAACCGTCGGTTGTAGCTGGAAATCCACCAGCAAAGGAAAACAGCAAACATCCATTCTCACTCGCCATCCTCTCGGAAGAGCTCCCTAAAAAATTCAAATACCTGATGGATATGGAGCCATACGATGGAAGTAGTGATCCAAAGCATCACCTAGATGCCTTTGACAACAGGATGGTGCTCCTGAACGCCTCAGATGCTACAAAGTGTAAAGCTTTTTCCGTGACCTTCAAAAAGGACGCGCTGACATGGTTCAACTCTTTAGCACCCGGAAGCATTAAAAGCTTCTCCGACCTGTCTGGAGGTTTTCTGAAAAACTTCACCACTCGGAGAAGGCTCCCAAAGACCTGCCTGAACCTCTACTTGATCGTGCAAAAGCCGGAAGAATCCCTGCGAGACTATTTGGACCGCTTCAACTTTGAATGCACTCAGATCAACGGGCTTGAATGTCAAAAGCCTCATGGCACTGGTTAAAGGCCTCCGAGAGGATACCCCATTCCTCAAAAGCCTTACCAAGAGGCCACCTAAAACCATGGAAGAAATTGAGGAAAAATCTCATGATTACCTACAACAAGAAGAAGGACAAACGGTAGTGAAAACTGACCGTGACAAGAAAGAAGCTAACCGGAAGGATCTACCGCGAGAGGACCGCAGCAAGCGGGAACAGAGCTCCGGCAGATCCTACTACAATCCATTGAATATCTCACTGACAACCTTCCTTCATGAAGTATCACAAGTGGAAAGGATACCCGCACCACGAGCAATCAAGAATAATCACAGAGGAGACTGGAATGCTTACTGCAAATATCATAAGCAAAACGGTCATGACACAGAGGATTGTCGTGACCTCCTCGAATTCGTCGAGAAAGGTTTAAAGAAGGGAAAGTTCCGTGAGTACACCGGAAGAAGCAGTGACCGAAGGGGCGATAGAACGACAAGACAAAGGGCGGACAGCTCGAAAAAGTCCACTGAAGGAAAATATGAGCCCAAAGACGGCATGGTTAGAAGGGAGATCAAGATGATTTCGGGAGGGCTTCCGGAAGAAGGTAACCCACCATCCCGAAAAGCGGTCAAAAGGAACAAACAGTCATGCCTTGCCGTGGAAGTCATGCCTAGGACATTGCATGATAAATCGCCTCCTGAAATCACATTCTCTTCGGAAGAGATTGGGAGAACAACCGACACCCTGAATCCTCCCCTAGTGATTTCTATGGATGTCATTGACGCAACAATTCGACGAGTCTTCATAGACCAATGAAGCACTATAGACATCCTCTTCATGCACTCGGACTCACTGACAAGGACCTAGAGAGCCATTCCGACGAGTTAGTCGGCTTCTCCGGAGAAAGAGTAACTCCGGATGGTTTCGAGACGTTATGGGCCACCGTTGGGGACCCACCAAACAGGAGAAGCACAGAAGTAAGGTGGCTGGTCGTCAACCATAACTCCGCCTACAACGTGATTATGGGAAGATCGACCCTCAACCGGATAGGAGCGGTTGTAGCAACCTCCATCTTGACAATGAAGTTCATAACAGACGGAGGAAAAGTATGCGTACTTCGCGGAGACAAACAAGAAGCAGAGAAGTGCCATAATGCCACTTTGCACATTTTCAAAGAGCAACTCCCAAAGCTAGAAAAGCCGGAAGAAGCCAAAGGTTGCCTCTTAGTAGATCTCGAACCACCAGAAAAGAAGGTCCATAAGTGACCAAAGCCAGAAGGCGATCTCCAGCAGGTCCAAATAGGACAACATTCCGAGCAAGTGACCATGATTGCGAAAAACCTGCCGGAAAAACTAAAGAGCAAGTTAACTCAGCTTCTAAAGTTGAATTCCGATCTCTTTGCATGGACCGCGACTGACATGCCCGGTAGCACAAAAGCTACGGCGTATGAGCCCGAAAAAGATGACTGAAACAAAGAAGTAGGTCCAAAGCCTTCTCGAGGCAGGATTTATCCAAGAGATCAAATACGCTACGTGGCTCAGCAATGTGGTAATGGTACCCAAAAGTAGGGGTGCACATGGGCCGGGTCGGGCCGGGTTTGACGAGACCCGAATCGGGCCCTAATAAAATGCTGGTCTAATATTTTTACGTAAATATAATACCGGGTTGGGTTTGATAAGACCTGGACCCGACCCTAATAGATCCGATATAAATTAATATATATAATTTTATATAAAAAAGTAATAAATTTTTATTTTTAAACATTAAATATAACAAATGTTATATTATTTTATACCAAAATCAATTATTTTAAAGAAAAAATAATATTATATAATATACAAAATATTAATAAAAATATAAAAATTTAATATTTGATCACTAATCTCACTTTAAAATGCACTTTTAATTTAAAATAAGTGACTTCGGGGCCAGGCCGGGTGACCCGAAACAAGACTCAAACCCGGTCCGAAAAACACATCGGGCCGCAAATAATGAACCCAACCCGGTATAATTTACACCGGGCCCGGGCGGAGTTGCGGGCCGTTCCGAGCCTTGTGCACCACTACCCAAAAGCAATGGGAAGTGGTGCATGTGTGTCGACTACACCAGCCTGAACAAGGCATGTCCTAAAGACCCATACCCACTCCCAAGCATTGACGGATTAGTAGACAAAGCTTCCGGCTACAAGTTCCTCTCATTCATGGATGCTTACTCCGAGTACAATCAGATCCCAATGTACCTCGGAGATGCTGAAAAGACAGCATTTATCACTCCCATCGCCAGCTTCTACTACAAAGTAATGCCGTTCGGATTGAAGAATGCAGGGTCTACATATCAAAGGCTCCTGGACAGAGTGTTCAAAGAACTACTCGGAGGCATTCTTGAAGTATATGTGGATGACATGCTAGTTAAAGCGAAGGCGGAGGAAGAATTAATCCCCAATTTGGAGAAAGTCTTCGGCAAATTACGGGACCACCAAATGCGCTTGAATCCGGCAAAGTATGCCTTCGCAGTTGAAGCCGGAAAATTCCTCGGTTTCATGATGACCAACAGAGGAATTGAGGCCAAACCGGAAAAATGCCAAGCCATTATCTCCATGAAGCAACCGGAGTCTTTAAAGGAAGTACAGATGCTGACCAGCAGACTAGCGGCCCTTTCTAGGTTCTTAGCAGCCTCAGCTATGAAAGCGGCCCCCTATTCAAACTAATGAAAAAGGGGCGGAATTCAAGTGGACGGAAGAGTGCGAAGAAGCTTTCAAAAGCTTCAAAGAGTACCTCTCCGCACCCCCAATCCTAGTTAAGCCGGAAGAAGAACCCCTCATAGTCTACTTGGCCGCAACTGAAGAAGCAGTCGCCGGAGCCCTAGTCCAAGAGAAAAATAAAGTTCAGCAACCTGTGTACTTCGTAAGCAAAACCCTCCAAGGGGCGAAGCTGAAACACCAAAGGTTGGCGAAGCTAGCTTTAGCATTGATAGTAACCGCCAGAAGGCTAAGGCAATATTTCCAAGCCCATCCAATTGCTGTCAAAACGGATCAGCCGTTAAGACAAGTGTTGCAGAAGCCGGATCTGGCCGGAAGAATGCTGAGCTGGTCAGTAGAACTCTCCGAGTACCACATCAGCTATGAAGGAAGGGCGGCAGTAAAATGACAAGAAATGACTGACTTCATTGCGGAGCTCACTCCAAACGCCCCAAACCCCGATTCTTTGGCATGGGTCCTCCATGTGGATGGATCCTAAAACAACAAAGGAAGCGTCGGGGGCGTCCTTCTAGAAGAACCGGATGGAGTCATCATAGAAATGGCAGTGAAATTCCAATTTCAAGCAGGTAACAACCAGGCGGAGTATGAAGCGCTGATAGCAGGCTTAAAACTGGCAAAAGAGGTCGGAATCTCAGAGCTAGAAGTCAGATCCGACTCTTAAATCGTCACCTCTCAGGTGAACGGAAGCTATCAAGCCAAAGATCCCCAAATGGCCAAGTACCTAGACAAGGTCCAAGAGCTTCGAAGCTCTTTTAAGCAAGTACAAGTAAAACACATCCTTCGAAAAGAGAATGACCGAGCGGATACCCTATCAAAGTTGGCTAGCACCAAACCAAGCGGAAGCAACTGCACCCTGATCCAAGAGATCAAAGAGAAGCCCTCCATTGACGAACCACAAGAAGTGCTTGTAGTCTCGGCCGAGAGCAACTGGAGGAAACCCATCATCGACTTCCTTGAAAAAGGAATCCTCCCAAAAGAAAAATGGGAGGCGAACATGATGAAAAGGGAAGCAGCTAACTATGTCATGGTTGGCGGAGACCTATACCGGAGAGCAGCAGCTAAGCCTCTCCTCAAATGTGTAGAGAAAGACAGGGTCCCCACTATCATAGCTGAAGTACATGAAGGGGCTTGCAGTCAACACCAAAGAGTGAAAACCATCATTCAAAGAATCCTCCTAGCCGGAGTGTGGTGGCCTCACATGAGAATTGATGTTATGCAATACATCAAAAAATGTCAAAGGTGCCAAAAGCATGCCAAGGTGTAGCAGATTCCAGCCACTAAGCTATCATCCATTGTCTCACCTTGGCCGTTTGATAAATGGGGAATAGACCTCATTGGCCCTTTCCCAAAAAGGACCCGGGCAAGTCAAGTACCTAATCGTAGCCATTGACTATTTTACCAAGTGGGTGGAAGCAGAACCACTTGCGTCAATCACAGCAGCCCAATGTCGGAAGTTCGTATGGAACAGCATAATTACTAGGTTCGGGGTACCAAAAGTCATCACCTCTGACAATGAGACCCAATTTGCTGACAAGAAATTCAAAGAGTTTTTAGAAGGTTTCCACATCCACCAACAGTTCTCCTCGGTAAAGCACCCCCAAGCCAACGGACAAGTCGAGGCCATGAACAAAATAATCCTAAACGGATTAAAGAAGAGGCTTGACGACAAGAAAGGATGCTGGGCGGAAGAGCTCAGAAGTGTCCTCTGGTCATATAGAACTACAGAGCAATCGTCGACGGGGCTAACCCCTTCCGACTAACTTACGGTATGGAGGCAATGGTCCCTTTAGAACTAGCTGAAGAAACCAGTCGGGTCTCAGCCTATAACTTGGACGAGAATGAAAAGAGTAGAGAAATTGATGTAGATCTAATCTCCGAGGTCCGAGAAGAGGCAATAATGAGGCAACAGGCAGCTAAAGAGCTCCTCGCAGCCCGGTACAACAAGAAACTGAAGAGCCGAGAGCTCGGAACAGGGGACTTGGTGCTCCGAAGGGCTGACATTGGAGGAAAGAATGCCGCCCAAGGAAAGCTAGGGGCAAACTGGGAAGGCCCCTATCAAGTGGTCGAAGTACTCGGAAAAGGAGCATACAAGCTCCGTACGGTTGAACGGGCACAAGTGCTAAGAACTTGACACACAACAAACCTGAAAAGGTACCACATGTAAATAGAACGTAGCAGCATGTACTCTTTTTCCTCCCATCTCTATTTTTTTCCCCAAGAGGGTTTTTCAGATGACAAGGTTTTAATGAGGCATGTAAGCGTTTCGGCCTCCTTGGCCGTCACTAATAAACAAGTATTTTACTTTTGCATTTATGCTCCTTGTCATTTACCTTTTAAGCATTATTCATTATGCATTCTTATGAGTCTCAAAAAAGAGAACAAAGAGCTCGGGAGCCAAAACCAAGGCTTTAAAACTAACCCAAAGGGCAACCTAAAAAGTGGTCGGAACAAACACCACGGCACCACACCGGACTGTTCACCCGGATGCTGAGTTGCAAATAAAAGAAAGTTATGCAAACCGATAGTCAAAATTAAAGACATCGCGACAAGCAAACTTAAAGCACAATTATAAAAGTGCACCATACACAAAAGCAAAGGCATCACCAAGTGCCAAAACGCAAAAGCTGAGCACAAACGCTAAAAATCGACAACAAAGCAAAATAATGCAAAACTCTCTTGCAAAAACGACCACGAAAGGCCAATATTCAAATTAAAGGCCACAAAAGGTGACCAAAATATCCACAAAAGAGACAAAGCACTTAACAGGTGCCGCCCAAATAAATCTTCAAAATAAAAAAGTATTTATTACAAATTTTAAGTGGGGCATTCCCCACTAACTCCCGCCATGTCTCCAGCCGCCGGTTGCGAAGCCAGAGTGGTAACCCCTGGATGTTGCTCCGGCACAACCTCCTCAGCCTGCGAAAGCTCCTCCTCTACATCCGACCCTTGAGGGACGAAGATCCTCCTACCCTTCGGATCCCATCGGGACTTCAGAGTTATAGCAGAAAAATCTACGCTAGGACAGAGATGCGAGACTTGGTCCAAACATATATCCAAAGTCTCCTAGCACATCTCCTTGACCTCGGTTCCAAGCTTTTGCCACTCAGAGCGCCAATACTCAGACGCCTCAGTGGCCTTACTCAGATCCGCCTAGCAAGTCTTCAGCAAAGTAGCAAGGGACCCCGCCTGCTTTTCAGCCGTCTCCGACCGTTTCTTCTCCCCCTCCAAAGACAACTAAGAGGATTCAAATTGGGTCTTCAATACCCTATTATCCTCCTCTAAGAGAGCAATCCGATCCAAAGCAGATCGGTACTCAGCAGTCCTCTCGGAGAGTTGGTTATCAAGGTTATCTACCTTCTCCTTAAGAGGCAGATAAACCAAATCCGAGTCTCTCTCCCCCTTTAGAACTTCAATCTGATCAAGGGCGGTCGAGAGCTCCTTCTCCGCTTTCACCTTAGCGGCCATAGACGTTTCCACACCCACCTGCTCCAGCAAAAGAAGAGTAAGAAATTGTGCAACACAAACATAAAATATTCATCAACGCTCTCAAAGTGTTCAAATTACCTGAAGACAGGCGAGGGACTTGGCAGAAAGATGGTATGACTCGCCAAGAAGCTGCTCCGGGGGCATCTTGATAAGGGCCTCCCTCACTTGGGTAGATGTCAAACCCGCTTTCAGGGATTTCCGAAAGTTAAAACCCCCCGGAAAAGCCACCTTAAGGGGATCAACATCATGCTCCCAAGCGGAGTCCCCCCCTAGCGCCTTCTCAAATGCATCATCCACCTTAGCTTTCTTCTTCCGCCGTTTTTGCTGCAAGTCCGCGGCAGGATCCTCTTGCAGCCCCTCCTCACCCTCAAGGTTTACAACCTTAGCACGATCACACTTAGAAGATTGCCTCTTCGTCCTGTGCGTCTCAGAAGCAGTCGGAGCTGGGGGCACTTGAGAGGAGGATTCCACAAGAGTGGAACCAGCAGCAGAGGTGGAAGCAGCAGCAGCAGCTGCGGCAGCAGTGGCAGTGGCGGAAGGGCTACCGGTCGGAAGAACCGCCCGGGGACCCATCCTAGACGGATCCGCTATCATAGCCATCAGATTGTCGAGCTTAATTTTCTTCATCTTGACGTCCAACAAGTCGTCTGCAAGACCAAAGCAAGTCAAGAATTAGCAATAATAAAAAAAACGAAGCAACAACAACAATTCTTTACCAAGGTATTTTCCAACTTTGGCGTCAGAACTATCCAAGATCCATTTGAATTCTTGGAACGAGTCCTCATAAGAATCAAACAGCTTACGGCCTTGGCGAGCCCGGAAGGAGATGTACCCATAACCACCCGGAGGAAAGTGGACGTCATAAATATAGAAAAACAGTCTGATGGTGGGGCGGAAGCCATAGTGTATGCACACTTTCTCAAAGGCGATAATAAAGTCCCACCCATTCAGATGAAGTTGACTGACGGCGACGCGACAGCGAGTCATCATGTCCCTCTGGAAGTCTGAGAAGGGGAGCCGCATCCTCAGACGAGTGAACAACTCTTGATATACCCACAAAAAATGAGGACCCCCCTCACCTGCTCGGAAAGGCACACGATCGGACGGCCCAACGGCCTCCAATACATAGTCTCCCTCCGCCCCTGAGTCCTCAATCAATGGAAAGTTACGACGGAACTCAGGCAGCGAGTCGCTCTTAACCACAGATGGTTGAGTCAGCACAGCCTCCTCGACCCAACCATAGAGGCGAGTCTCAGCCGCGTCCAGAGGACGAGGAATCTTCAACTCTTGGCAAGACTTTTTCTTCCCCATTTCCGATTTTTAATAAATAAACAAAGCCTGCAATACAATGCATGAAGTACAGTTTAAGAAAAGCACAGAAAACGCGAAGCGGAGAAGAAGAAGAAATGTAGGGCAGAGGACGAAAAGGTGTTCTTGAAAAAACGCCGAAGCGGACAAGAAACCCGACAAACAAGCGCAGTTACTAGTAGAAAAACAAAAAGACAAAGGATGAACGGTACCTATGAACAACGCTGCTGGAACCATGAAAAAAGATGGTTTCTTGTTTCAGAGAACTCAAATGGCGTTTAGGAAGAAAGAGAAGAAAGAACAAAGTAAAATGAAAAGTTTTGAAATCCCAAAGCTTTCTCAACACGCCTTGGAATTCAAAGGGGCAAGTACTAATGATGAGACGGTTACTGAAGCCTTGAAAACCGCTCCCACTACTCTCTCTTTCGAAAAACGTAAAAAAACTACAACTTTTCCTGCCACGTCAGCAAGTGAAAGGCAAAACGACATACCACAAACTATTTGACACGTAAGCAGTCGGAAGAAGCAACCGCACTATCATTACATAGAAAGCGGTCGATAGCTCACCAAACTACTCTGAAACCGAGTAAACTCACTCATTTCCCGAGTGGGGGCAATGTTACGGACTGGCCTAATAGAGGCCCAATCCGCTAGGCAACATCCAATTTACTTGGCCCATAGAATCAAAGATTAGACTAAAATGAGAAAGATTCGATAGAATCATGAGAAGATCCCATCCGAATCTTAACCACTCGCTACTATATAGGCATGGGGCAACACCCCCTCAAGGTACACATTCTCTAAACCCTAATCTCCCATATTAGCCTTAGAATAATCATAATCCTAATTCTGGGATTCTAGTGTTATTCTCTCATTACGTCAATCACCATTTTCGGAATCAGCCCTCGACTCTTCCGAGTGCTTCCCATCGGAAGGAACACTTTCTCTCCCTCATTCTCACTGTCTACTTCCTCTCACGACTAAGATCCATTGAATCATTGTTTGATACATCTGTGCTTAACAAGTTCGTTGTTACGTTGTTTAATAGTTGTTTTTGTTTGCGGCGAATGACTTTGAAATAAAGCTTATAAAAAAGTGGCAATATAAAGTCTGCGTTAGGGTAAATTGGTCTTGTTTTTCTAAATTTATTTTCGGATTGTTCAATTGACACAGATGCTAATGGTCCTCGGATAACATCAGCATTTAAATTTTATCAATTTAAAAGAATCCACCTTCTTTCATTATAAAAGTATAATTTGATTTATAATAGATAAAATAGCTATTCACCATATAAAAAATATAATATTTTATTAAAAATAAAAATTAATAATATAAATTGAATATAAGTCTTACATTTAAAATATTTTATTTAGATTTATGAACAGTCTATGAAGTATTTTATTAAATATTATTTTTATATTTACTTAACTATTATTTTATTTTATATTTAATATTTCTAAAATTAAATTTTTTATTGTATTATAATATTAAAAATATTAATATTATTTTTTTTAATTAATAAAAAATAATAACATTAATAATTTTGCTAATTTATTAAAAATAATAATATTAATAATTTTTAAAATTTATTAAAAAAGAATAATATTATTATTTTTTAATTTAATAAAAATAATAATATTAATTATTTTGTTAATTTATTAAAAATAATAATATTAATATAATATTAAAAGAATTTACTATTTTTTAATAAGTTTTCAAAATTAGTATTGTTATTATTTTTTAATAAGCTTACAAAATTATTAATATAATTATTTTTCAATAAATTACAAAATTTTTAACATATTAAACAAATAAAAATATCAATAATTTTGTAATATATTAAAAAAGTTATTTATTTTTTCATTTTAAATATATATATTAAATAATTGCAATCTAACATTTATTTTAATATTCTTATACAATAAAAGATTTTAATTTTAGAAACATTGAATATAAAATAAAATAATAATTAAATAAATATTAAAATAATATTTAATAAAATACTTCAGACTCTATGTATTAATTAGAAAATATAACTTATCATTATCTAATATATATATATATATATATATATATATATATATTAAGAAAATCACTTTATGTAATAAAAATTAGCTTGGTGTAGTGATAGTGAGATATGTTCACTTTTTTTATGTCATTGGTTCAAACCCTATGAGATGCATCTTTTTTAAATAGGTAAAATTTAAACCTTAATGTTATCATTCCAGTCAGCAGATGGAAAATGGAGGTAGCTGTATCAATTGTTTTAAAACAGAAGCAATTCGAGAATAAGTTAACAAAATAAGACCATTTGAGTAAAATAAGCTAATATTTCACACAAAGTACATAGGAAAATGCAATTATTTTTATTAGATTTTCTGTAATTATGTTCATGTGTATTTATGCCCTAAAATTTTACAATTACATAAACAATTTTAGGAACGGACTTCTTTTAATTTTTTATCTCTCAAACATTTATCAAGTGTATTTTTTATCATTCAATATCCTTATTTCACATATTTTTTCTTGATCTCATTTAAAAAATATAAGACATGAGTAATATGATATATAAAAGGATTAATTTGACTAAGAGTTACATTTTTCAAGGACTAATATGACTAATAAAATCTTTCAAAAACAAATTTAAAAAACACGATTTCTTTTTGAAAACCAATTTTACTAACTAAGTCTCAATTTATAATAGAATAATTTTTGTATGAAATTTAATATGAAGTTTCTTTTGTAACATAGATATAGAACATGATAGGATATGAGACATCGATTATGCAAATTTTAATTTTTTTTATGACACCAGAACACAATATACGTATATAAAAGTATATTGTAATGTATTTTTAAAAAATTGTTATAATATTTTGATATTGTATTAATATTAAAAATAAATTAATATTTTTAAATGCTTTAATGTCATTTCTAATTATATAAAGTATCTAAAATAATTTTTAATTTTAATAAATAATAATATATATTATTTTTAAATTATTTTAATAAGATATTTTAAAAATAAAATTGGACAATAGGTTTGTCAAGTGTGTTAAAATAAAAGTGTGTTAGAAAAAGTATTTTTATTTTTTTCGAGCTTTCCACACGCACGTAAACTAAGTCAAAATTGAGCGCAAAGAGCAACATCAACATGTGCAGCCCAATCGCTGTTTATTAAAAAAAAAGAAAGAGAAAATGATATATAAATAAATAAATAAAAGTACTAAATTCTCCGCCCACACTTAATATATATAAATAAATAAATAAACTCTCCAAAAGGGATTAATAAATAGACGCCCAAAAAAATTAATAAATTACTCAAGAATCTAAGCGACAATGATATAAAGGTATCGGGTATGAATAATATTATTAATGATTTTCGAAGAACAACTATAATATAATTGGTCGCGTACACAATACACATATGACAATATGACATAACACATGTATGTGTTATTAAGATGTTATGTTAATTGACACATAATAATAATAATAATAATAATAATAATAATAATAATAATAATAATAAGCTAACATATGTTCTAAAAATACATGCTAAATTTATTATTAATAAAAAAATTTATATATTCAAATTTAATGAATATAAAATAAATGTATTAATTTTTTTTGTTTTTAATAAAAAATTATTTGTAATTTTAACCTATAAACATATTTAATTTATAATAATAGTTAGCTATTGAGTGACGTGGATGCTTACTTCATGCTGTTTTCTTACCGTTCGTAACGATTCTTCATTCTTCCATTATTATCATGAGAAAGTCCAAATCTCTCAGCGGTCAAGCTTCTTCAATTCATTATTTCATTCTCATCCCTCCGACCATGCATGTGTATTTACTATTTACATACTAATTATTATACGTAATAAACCTTATTATTTGCACGTGTATATACTTCTAGAGAAATAATCCAATAAATGATGTATAACTAGGCACCAGATTATCAAGAAAAGTATAATAATAAGACTTGTTACTAATTTGGTATAGAATTTGAGATAAAGAAAAGCACAACCTTTTTTGTTTAGAAATCATGTTGATATTAAAATAGAGACCGTATTGAGAGGAATTTGAAATAAATTAATGTGAACATACAAGAAGTGTGATAACACATTGCATACATTTAAATTAGAAGAAACAATTATTTCAATCATAAAAGTTTAAAATGTTGATAAATTTATCTATAAAATAATAAAATAGAATTTATATCCATAAAAAATAAAATATAACTGATAAAACTATTCAAACTCTAAAATATAATTTTAAATTTTATAAATTATCCTTTTTTTTTTTCAACAACAACACCATCATCAATCCACACTCCTTTTTCACCGTACCGTCACCAACAGCATCGTTTACAAAGATTGAAACTTTGAACCCAAAACGAAAAGCAAAATGAAAACCAATCAGTGATTAAACTTTATGAGCAAGAACTTAACTAGAAAACAATAAAATGATTTAAGTTCAAGTTTCAGCGTGCCGAACTAAAACCAATGGGTAAGAAGAAAAAAAAGTGAATCTAGGACATAGAAGCAGAAGAAATCAGAAAAGAGTTGAAATTGAGCATTGAAAATTGTTAACAGACCTCTAGGTCGAGAACCTCGACCTCTCGAATAACAAGCTCATAGGAGAGATATTGGAATCGATAACAGAGTTGAATAGCGTGCTCCAGATTGAGCTATACAAAAATGCGCTCACCGGCGCGTTGCTGAGGGGGTTGGGCAACCTAACGCGCCTTCGCCAATTCAACGCGTCGAACAACAAATTGACCGGAGAAGCTATTTGTCGGAGAAATATTACCAACACTAGAACAATAAAGTATTTTTTATTTACACTAACTCTCTTATATACTTTTTTATGAAAAAAACTAATATTTTATCTTCTCTCATTTTTTATTATCCATCACTTTTAATAGAAGCTGAATAAAAAATTGTATAAAAAAAATTCATAATATAATATTGAAAAATTATATAATATTCTGGGAAAAGTGATATATCGATATTCTACCGCTTTTTAGCCATTGATCTTGATTAATTTTAATTATAAAATATTAAAATTAACGATTAAAAGTGATGAAATACCGATATGCGGCGGTATGTGTAATCTTCATAACTAATTGCTTTTATTTGCATGTCATATCATGTGATATCGATTAGTACCTCTGGTTCATGTGTTATTACACTTTTTGAGGTTGTTGAATTTTGTGATTTCTCTCGTAATGCTAATTTATAATGGGAGCAACTCTGACGAGGAAATTGATTTTGTTCCTCACATAATGAAGCTGTGCTGTCGGCATGAAGAGTTAGACGCGTGGGGGATTTGACACAAGGGAAATAGTATGTTGCAGTTTTTCTGCTATTTTTGTCTAGACATATGGAATGAACGCGACTATTATAATTGTGGTTAGGCATTAATGACTATAATTAAGTATATGGGCTTTTTGTTGGGCTTGTAGCGTGTAAGAATCTTTTTTATTTTTTTGCACTAGTGGGCTGAGGGAGTGGTTCATGTTTTGCTCCTGAGGGTGTAAGTCCATCACCTACCACGTAGGAAGAATCCATTGCAGAGGTGTAGTAAAAAAAGAGTAAAATAATAAGCTATTAGAATATAATAATTCTATTTGTACACCAAAATCAATCATTAAAATCAGCCACCATGTATAATACACATTGAAATACAAAATATATGTATAGTTAAACTTATTTTTAGTGCGTATTTTGTATTTTAATGTGTATTATATATTGTGGCTGATTTTAGTAGCTTATTTTGGTGTACACCTAGACTAACCCATTAGAATAATACAAAAGAAAATTATTAGAATAATTAAACTGGTTATAATTAAGCATAAGTCATTGCAAATTAAGGTATAATTAGTAAAAAGATTAGTAAAAAGAAAGAATTCTTTGCAATTTACTACTAATGAAAATAGGACACTTTGATGAATAAAATTGATATAAGACAAAAAGTTTATAAAGTAGACTAATATATATTTATATAATAATTTTTTTTTAAAAAAATAATATGCTATTAAAATAATTTAATTTGTTATAGTAGACTAATTAAATATTTCATTAATTACATATTTTTATAATAAAATAATAGTTAAATCTCTCGTATTAGAATAATTGTATTATCATCGACTAATTAAACTTGTTTTCTACAATATAACATAATTTTTTTTTATTAATACTAAATTCATATTTTTATACGGTAACTAATTATATATATATTTATTTGTGTGATTGAAGATGAAATTAAGTTATTATTATTATTTTGAAAATATTAAATATATGTACGTGGCAGATGCGAATAACCCATTATGTTTTTGACTATGCTGATAAGATAAATCTTCATGTCTTAATTGTATCTCTTTAATGACACAACACCAATAAAAATAGAAAAAAAATTAAAATTATCCACAAAATATTCTAATGCTGATAAAATTATTCTTAAAAAAAGAAATGAGTTTATTCTTACGACTAAATAAAAAATTTGAATAATAATTTTATATGAACAAATGATTTAATTAACCAAGTCATTTATTTATTTACTAAATAGAATATTATTTCAATATTAAATAAAATTTTGTTTAGGTGTTATTTTTATATTATTTAACATAAAAATAATATTCTATTAAATATAAAAATAAATTATTTAGTTAAATTTAATTAGCCAAAATCATTTGTTCAAATATCATTACCCATTAACTTAATCTCTTCATAATTTATTTATTTGTAATTTAAACTGATATTTTGATGTTTTTTTCGTCTTTTTTAATATCATAAATTATATAACAAAACTTTTACTTCAGAATTGTCTTATTCACTATTTCTATAAATTCAGCTAATCATTCTCCTATTTTTTATAATTAATTTTTTTCCATGACAATCTAACCTCCTATAGTATTTCTTACTTTTCTTTTTTTTTTTTAATTTCTCGGTCACATACTAATTCAACCTTTTTTTCTCTTTTGCTTTTTACAAATTTCTTCCTTCAGTCCCTGCATAATACTTTTTTCTTACGGCGTCCTTCTAATCATGGGTTCGATTACCCAAAATATTTTATCTCTATATTACTTAAGCTTCGTTACCAATTACAAAAAATTAAAGCCTTCCTTCCTATCTCAATCCAGGCATAAACCCACTTTTTTTTTTTTTATCTCAATACAAATTCAACAAAAAAGCCTTACTCTTTAATTATGCTTACCCCCTAATCTTCTAAACTCCTCATTGTGCTAACATGACCCGACA
>JASCZI010241658.1:263359-279849 GCA_036250425.1 Stylosanthes scabra
CCAATAAAAAATAGGACATCCATAACTACTGTTTATTAAACATCTACAGTGAAAGTCATAGAATATTTGAAACCTAAAGAAACCATCAGTCAACTTTGTCTTTTTTTTAGAAATAGAACATTTGAAACCTAAAGAATTAGAACATCCAATTTAAATTGTTGAATATTATTGGCTGAATTTTTATTGGTTAACTAACATTATTGTTTATTATTTCATATATATATTAACAAATAATTAGATTAATATTAATAATAAATTAATATAATTAATTATACTACTACTAATTTTTAAAAAACCTTGGGGGCCATGGCCACTGCCAGTCCCCCTTTGATTCCGCCACTGATTATATTGTATTTTATTTAGTTTTCTTATTTATTTTATTTTAATTTATTTTGAAATATTTAATATGAATAAGGCTATGATGGATAGAAATTTTTTTAAATATTGGAAAATAATAACAATGATAATAAGAATATGGTCTTCTTTCAAATCTATATATATATATAAAAAATTTTAAATCTCTTATTTTTTTTCTTCTATTATATATCTTCTGTGTTCTTGAAAAACCATCGTATTTTATTGAGTTTTCTTATTATTTACTTTTAATTTATTTTAAGATGTTTAATATGAGGAGGGTCATGATGGATAGAAATAATATTTCTGAATGATAATAAGAATAAGATTAATTTGAAGAAGAAAGAAGATCTTTATATACTTAGATTTAAGGTTATCAATTTCAAAGGTGGAAACTAGTAAGGATCCCATTTGCAACTAATGCACCCATCTAATTAAGAAGTGGTTTGGATTTGAGTAATTTGTTGTGAGTGAGACGAAAAATATTAGAATTTTGGATTTTTATTTTTATTCAATGTTCATTTTTATGTTTTAATTTAGTTTTTTAAATCAGAGAGTATTAAAATTATTTTACTTTAATTTATAATTTTCACATATAAATGGAAGATATGCAATCATTTTTGTTATGAGACTTTTTTATTTATTTTAAAGTAGAGTTTATTTTTTTTAGTGTAACTGAAATAAATATAAATTAACTTATGTTTTGGATTTGCTATGCATATTAAAATTAAGATGTAATTGTTTTCTTTTTTTTTTTTAATTCAACCATGTATGAAAATGCTATGAGAAAATATTAATGGGAAAAGTCTGAGAACCAGCAATTAAGTTCGAAAATCAAAATTGATACACAAAAATTTATTATACAATTAACCATTAATGAATGGAAAAAGACACCATAATTTATAAATAGTATCATATTATCGTAGCTGGGTAGTTAGAATGATCTATCAATATAGGCACAGATATAAAAAACAATTAATTAATCTAGGTGTATATCTCTTTTTGTACACCAAGTCTATCCAAGTGAAAAATGAACATAAATTTATATATACAACGAACATGTTTTTATATTGACACGAATAGGTTTTAAAATCTGTTCGTTTGCTTTTAAATTCTCTGTTCGTTCTAGTAGTAATATTTTGTTTGTGCACGATCATAATATTATATATACAACGAACATGTTTTATAGTTGACACGAACCTGTTCGTTTGCTTTTAAATTTTCTATTCGTTCTAGTAGTAATATTCTGTTCGTGTTCACTTGGATGGACTTGGTGTACAAAAAGAGGTGTACATATAGCATGACTGATACAAAAAATACTTTTTTTCCTTTCTTATAAATGAAAAAACTAAACAAAAGGTAACCTCAACAAAAGTTTTTTAGTTATGAGCAAACGAACAATTTATAACACTATCTAAGATAAAATAAAAGTAAAATTAATATAGATTATAAAAAATATAATCTTATTTGTAAACTTATTATGACTAACTAAGTTCAACTAAATCATTTATTTTAATATTAAAAATAATAATGAAATAAATTTCTGTTTGACACCGAAATAATCTTCTATTTAGCATAAAATAAATAACTTAGTTGAATTTAATTAGGCAAAATAGATGTACATATAAAATTATTAATAAACAATTTATAATAAAATAACGGAGTTCGATAAAAATATGTATAACAAATGGTAAAACTTTTGATTGTTAGTATATTTATCTATAAAGTAACGTGATTTTACACATACCATTTGAATTACAAAATTATGAAAATAACCTTAAAATATAATTTATTTATTTTATTGTAATCAATATATTTAAATTAAATTTTTATTTTTTTATTAGTATTAGCATATTTTTTTAATTGTTTATTAGTATTAGCATATTAACTTTGAAGTATTTTTAAAATTTATTTAAAAAATAATTGTTTAGAGAAATTAAAATTGATGTATTGGATCTAAAAAACAATTAAAAACCGTTATAAATATTGGTAAGAGTAGAAGATTTACCAAGGTTGTAAGAACAAGATCCATCATTAAACCGACACATAACAGTTTTAATGGTATAAAGGTTTGACCAAGTTCAAATTGTGATTAACCTGATTTACTTAAATGTACAATAAAATCATTTAAATAATATCATTATTTTTATTAAAAATTGATTTTTTTTCATTAAATAATGTCTATTTTATCGGTTCATCGGTTTGATAGATATTTTATCGATCTTCTGTCAATTTGTTTTTACACTCAAATCGGACAAAAAAGGATCGATTTCTGGTTTTTTCTATCGAACCGTCTGGTCTAGTCCAATTCTCATAATATTGTGATTTACTCTATTATATAAGTTATTCATAATAGCTAAAATAATAGTACTTATATAATACTACTATTTTAAAAAGATATAATATATTTGGTATTATTATATTTTGAACGTGTGAATAATATATTAATAAAAATAATAATAATTAATATTTTAACATTAATAAAAAAAACGGCTGAACATGTATGACTGTGCCTGTAAAGATGCTAGTATATATGAACCACTTATAAAATCGATCAAATAATTTACTAACTATAAAAATATTTAAACTAGTTAAAAACTTTCAATCCGTTAAATATTTAGCGTATTAATTACCTAATTAGTTAGTTTATCATACATGATTAATGAATATATAAAAGCATAAGTGAAAAATACAAACATGCTATTGTTGGGTTTGGTTGAAAATAGTGTTTATTAGAAGTCCCACATTGTTTGATATAAAAAGTATGGGTAGACCTTTATGTTATAAATAGGGGTTTAAGTGGAGTGTTTTAGGTGTACCAAGTCAATACACATTGTATAACTTTTAAATTCCTTTTTCTACTTTAGAGTTTTCTCTTGTAAGGGTGTAGTCGTTGAAACAGTGTGAGAGTGCTTGGTGCCGGAGTAGAAAATATTGTGATGTATGGTGTAATCATTGTTCCATAATATTTTCTTGGTTGTCGTTTGGCAACGGCCGTGGTTTTTTCCCTATTTTTGGGTTTCCACGTTAATTTTCTTGTATTGTGATCGTGTTATGGTTCTTTCCTTCTTCTCTATTTTAATTCTCCATGGGGGCATGGTCGCGATGCCCAACAAGTGGTATCAGAGCCGATGGTTGATCGGCCTGGTTTTAAGGAGTATTTATGAGAAGCATCGAAAGTCTTCTCGACAAGGTGGTTCGAGCAGCGAGTCCCGCGGTTTGTGCGGCGGTGTGATGGACGAATACTCGAAATGTGGTGAAGGAGCTAGGGGAGATGTGCTCAATGTGAAGACTCACACTTGAGGGGGAGATTCTTGAGGTTCAAGTGTGAGTGGGTACTAAAGTTAGTCCCACATTGAAGGAAACAAAGTGGAGTGAGGAGTTTATAAGATAAAGACCCATTTACTTGTGTTATTCGAAAATAAATATTCCTTTTCGAAATCGAAAGTGATGCATGTCTTTTTCGAAATCGAGAGCAATGCATGTGATTTTGATGATTTCAAAAATTGTTTAATACTTTTGTAGTATTGCATTTTGAATTTTGAAAGAAAGCTTGTGAGGAATTTTATGGGTATTGCAGGATTTGACTAAGTCCAGAGCTTTGATAATCAAGAGAAGAATTGAGTTCGAATTTGAATCTATTTGATTGTCAGGATCGAAGAAAGGTCATTCAAAAGCATGAGCAGTTAGGATGCAAGCGGAGTTTTAGGAAGCAGTTATCAGGAGTTATTTTGAAGATGGCATTGGCGGGAACGGTTATTTTAGAATTCAGACACGTGACAAAAGGAGATTGGATAAATTCACTTATAAATATTTGGAGTCTACGTTGATTCAGGGGTTGGAATTTTCACACTCTGAAGGCTCATCAAACACATTTCACATCCACAAGCGACTTTCTGACTTGTGTTATCATCTAGCTTTCTGAGTAATGATTCCTTTCATGTCTTCTTTAATGTTTTCATTGTCTTTGTTTTAATTTAGTTTAGATTAAGTTATACTTGTAGTTGGTCTTTAACTATTTCAAACTTGATTCACTTCGGAATTCTGTGAAGTATAAACATTAATCTTCATAATTTTTATTTTACTCAATCATATTCCGTTTCCATTTTAAGGTTTCATTCAAAATTTTGATGCACTTCATTGACTGGTATCCACAATCTTGTTTTTGATCTTTAAACTTTCTGGAAAATCATAAATTCAGCATAACAAATTAGCACGCCCAGTGGGACAGTTTTTATTGAAAAGCGTCAAAGTTATTTTGAAAATATTTGAATTTTGTTTGAAATTTGAAATCTGCATGAAATTTGCATGGCAGTTACATGATTCTGAGATTATGAAATTTGAAAAGTTTGTTTGATTTTGTATGCATTTACGAAGCAGAAGAATAGTGCAAATGTCTAATGTTAATACAAATTCAAATGTTGAATCTAATTCATCAGGTTCAACTAATTCTCAATCTTCTACACAAAACTCTTCTCAAATTGAAAATGTTAGGCAAAATTCTGGAAATCAAGTTTCTACTGGGGGAAATAATGGTGGAAATAACCATAACAATGGTGGAAATAACCGTAATGGGAATGGTGGCAATAATAACCCTCGTCCGAGCAATGTGCAACCACCATTTACTCCTCCTTCGAATACTAATCTGGGTGCACAATTTGGTACAAACCCACCATTTTCTGCTGAAATGAGTAGAAGTATAGGATCTTCAACTTCTGGTGTTTCAGTTCAAACTGTTAGAAATTTAATTGAAGAAAGCCAATTAGATTTAGTAAATTTATTAACTTAGCATCTTACAAGTATTTTGAACCCTATGATGGCTGATACAAATTTGAAATATGAGCAGTTGGCTAATCGAATCGAGAGAGTTTCTCGATTAGTTGATAATGATGTCAATGATAATGATGAGACACATCATGCTCAAAATAATGATCAAAATTATGTTCGAGTAGTCCATCGAAATGAAAATGCTGATCATGTCTTGCATGAAATTCAAAATTTAAACCGAATTGATCAGTACAATGTAACTCAAGTTGTTGAAAATGTTTTAAATCGAGTTGGTTTGAATGTTGGTTTTCTTGATCGACCACATTTTGCATCTGCATTTCCTCAGCATGTTCAAACTGCTGAAGTTCCTAGAGGGGTTAAAAATCCTAAAATTGTTACAAAGTTTTCTAGGGAAGCTGGGGAATCGACCGTGGAGCATATTGCTCGATACTTGGTCGAATTAGGTAATTTAGCAAATGATGAAAATTTGAAAATGAAGTTTTTTACTTCTTCTTTAACAAAGAATGCATTTACGTGGTTTTCGAATCTGAGACCGAATTCTGTCACTAATTGAGCTTAGTTAGAAACTGCATTTCATAGCCAGTTTTATAGAGGAGAATTAAGAGTTAATTTAACTGATTTATTTGCAATTAAAAGAGAAGAATAAAAAACTATAGATGATTTCATGATTCGATTAAAAAATGCAAGGAATAAGTGTTATGTCACTATTCCTAAATCGGAGATAGTCAAAATGGCTATAATGGGCTTGGGTTTCGATATTCGTCGGAAACTTGTTAATGTCCATATTCCCGATTTAACTCACTTGACTGAATGAGTTCGACAAATAGAGCTCCTTCAGAAGGAGAAGAAAGAATTAAAGAAGAATAAGTATTCGAATTATAAACCTTATTTGAAAAAGGAGAAAGTTTCTTATGTTGAAACTTTAGATTCTAGTGAAGAATCAGATCATGAAAATTTCAAAGTTGATTTAGCTGAATTGAAAAAGGGTCCTCCTTATGTTTGCACTTCTTTGAAAAAGTTAAGCAATTTCGGAAAAGGAGTCGATTTTAAAGGGAATAAAAAATATAGTTTTGATATTACAAAGTCTGATAAGATTTTTGATGTTCTCTTAAAAGATAAACAGTTGGTTATTTTGGATGGAAAGAAATTTATGTTAGCAAAGCAAGTAAAAGGAAAACCATATTGCAAATTCCATCAAACATCTAGTCATTCGACTAAAAACTGTGTACGTTTCAGGGACTCAATTCAAGAAGCGATTATGGAAGGACGTTTGAAATTTGAGGAAACTAAGGCTGACATGAAGGTTGATACTGAGCCCTTTGAGGTTAATTCGAGCTATGTTGAGCCCTTTTGTTTGGGAATACACATGGCAGGTTTTACTTCTTTCGAGTTCGATACCTCTTTGGGAAATTTTGAACAGAATATTCGCCAAGTGTTTCCTGGAGTTGGTGAGGGGTTGCTTGATATTTTGATGCAACAAAAACTGAAAGATCGAGATGTGTCTCTGTGCCCACGATGCAATGCTGTCTTTGATGCTGAAGCTGCAGCTTTATTTGAAAAGGAAAGAATGAAGAAGGAGTTGTCATAAGGAAGAGCAGGCTCGACAGAGACAAGGTCCTCGTCGAACTAATTCGTCAAGCTCGATAGTTGTTCCTCCTACGTAGATGCATTGGGTTAGGGAATCTTCCAAGCATCAAGCTCCTGAGTTTCAGGGGTACCAAGCTCGTGTTCGAGGATATTGGGTTCGCGGTCGAGGCCATGGTCGATTTTAAGGCCGTTCTCGTGGTCGTGGTTGAGGTCGATTCAATGCTGGTGGAAATCGATTGCCACAGACCCAAGTTGGCTCCTCTGAAAATTCTGACAAGGGGGAAAAACCATCTGCTTTGGATCGAGTTGTGTTTCCTGAAGCTCAAGAGAAGAATAAAGAAGCTTCAGATTCAAAAAATGAAACTGATCCTATGAAGGAAGATTTGGGTGATAACTTGTATGATGATGAGTTTGTTGAAGATGAAATAATTGGCGTAGTGTCGATCTTGCCTGCTGAATTTGCTAATAGTTCCCAAGAGTGTCTTGATGGGGATTATTATGATCCTGCTTAGGGAGATGAGTTTCTTTGGGTTTGACCTCAAAGGGAGGCTATTTTTCTGAAACCTTCTGAGGAAGAGAAGTCCCATTTGAAGCCTCTTCATATCAAAGCTTGTTTGGATGGGGTCATTTTGAATCGAGTGTTGGTTGACAGAGGAGCTGCTATTAGTCTTCTGCCAGAACGTATGCTATCTCGATTTGGAAAAACCAAGAAGGATCTGATTTCTACTAACATAGCTGTGACCGATTTTTCTGGTCATTCGACTCCTGCAATGCGTTTAGTTATGCTGACTGTACAAGTAGGGTTTGCAATAAGAAAGACTATGTTTGTGCTAGTCTCTTCTCGAGCTAGTTACAATGCTTTGCTGGGAAGAGATTGGATTCATGGTGTTGGGGCTATACCTTCGACTGTGCATCAATGTTTGTTACTTTGGAATGACAATGGAACTGTGGATCGAATACTTGCTGATGATAGTCTTTACATGGAGCAAATGCATGTCAATTTCAATTTCTACAATGATAATATCAAGCCTATTAATGTTCGGCATGAACATTAATACTAACCAGGGGCTGAACTTGGTTCTTCGTGGGGTACCATTTGGATCAGGAGTTGTTCCTACTGGTTGGGAGTGAAGGGTTGCAACATGGTTCGAGAGTCTGCTTTATCAGAGTCAGTCATTGATCATGTACTTTCGAACTATGTTTCTCAATTACAAACTTATTTTACCTCTGCTCCATGTTGTTTGAATTCTAGTGTTGAACCTTCTTCTAAAGAAAGTTCATTTAGGAGTTTTCATTCTGCTGCATGTTCTTTGTTTCCTAGGATCGAATCTTCCTCTCAAGATGATTCGAATAGTGGTGTGGATTTAAATATTTCTAGTTTGAACAATATTTCAATCGAAGATCATGTCTCTTCGGATAAAGATTTCTATACTTCATTGTCATCTTCGTTTGAAATGCTTAATAATGATATGTCTTTATCTTCTTAAAATTTTGCTTTAGATTGTATTTATGATCTTGAACCTCTTAGATTTGAAAAAAGTTGTCTTGATGATACACAGGGACACAGAGGTTTTGAATCTCAAGATCCTTTAGAGGAGATTAATTTAGGAACTGAAGAAAACAAAAGACCAACTTATATTAGTCAGAATATTTCTCCCAATTTTCGATCAAGATTGATTCATGTTTTACATGAATTCAAAGATTGTTTTGCTTGGGATTATGATGAAATGCCAGGTTTAGATCGATCTCTAGTCGAGCATCGTTTACCTTTGAAGCCAAATGTTCGACCTGTGAAACAAACACCTCGTTGATTTGCTCCTGATATTCATCTTAAATTTAAGGAGGAAATTGAGAGGCTGTTAAAGGAAAAATTTATTAGAACAGCTCGTTATGTCGATTGGGTCTCTAATATAATCCCTGTGATGAAGAAAAATGGTAAATTGAGAGTTTGTATTGATTTTCGAGATTTGAATAATGCTACTCCAAAGGATGAGTATCATATGCCTGTTGCTGATATGTTGATTGATTCAGCAGCTGGAAATGAAATTTTAAGTTTTATGGATGGATATTCAGGCTACAATCAAATTTTTATTGCTGAAGAAGATATTCCTAAGATTGCATTTCGATGTCCTGGTGCTTTGGGCACGTATGAATGGATTGTGATGCCTTTAGGTTTGAAAAATGCAGGAGCTACTTACCAAAGAGCAATGAATTCTATCTTTCATGATTTTATTGGTAAGTTCATGAAGGTGTATATTGATGATTTAGTGGTTAAGTCTGTTTCTATTGATGAACATTTTGATCATTTGAGAAAAGCTTTCCTAACTATGTGAAAGAAAGGTTTGAAAATGAATCCTTTGAAGTGTGCCTTTGGGGTGTCAGCTGGAAATTTCTTGGGCTTTGTGGTTCATAAGAAAGGAATTGCTATCTATCAAAACAAAACTAAAGCTATACTCGATTTACCCCCACCAAAATCGAAAAAAGAGGTTCAATCTTTTTTAGGTAAAGTTAACTTTTTACGAAGGTTTATTTCTAATCTTTCAGGCAGGACTCGAATTTTTTCCCCTTTAGTGAAATTGAAAAACGAATCTGAATTTGTTTGGAATCATGAACATCAAAAAGCTTTTGATTCTATAAAGTCTTACTTAACCACAGCTCCTATTATGGCTAAAATTCGAGACGGTGTTCCTTTGAAATTATATTTAGCAGCTACTGATTCCACTATACGGTGTATACTTGCACAAGATGATGAAGTTGGTCGAGAACAAGCTATATATTATTTGAGTCGAGTTTTAACTCCTATTGCATCTCGATATTCTCCCATTGAACGATTATGTTTGTCCTTGTATTATGCTTGTACTAAGTTAAAGTGTTATATGGTAGCCCGAACCATTCATGTGATTTCCACTACTGATTTAGTTAAGTATATGTTGTCATACCCTATTCTTTGAGGACGAATTGGAAAGTGGATGTTGGCTTTGACCGAATTTGATCTACAGTATGTTCCTTCTAAAGCTGTGAAAGGTCAAGCCATTGTTGATTTTCTTGTTGAATCACTCGAAAATAGCAATGTCAAGGGGGCAAACTTCATCGAAATACAACCTTGAAAGCTTTACTTCGACGGATCAAAACATAAGGATGGAGCTGGAGGGGAATTTTGATTATTTCTCCTGATAAGAAACCTTTAAGGTTTTTATTCGAATTGAAATATCCTTGCTCGAATAATATTGCTGAATATGAAGCGTTGATTATTGGTCTTGAAATTTTAATCCAAAAGGGAGTTCAAGACATCGAGATCATAGGAGATTCTCAATTAGTTTTGAAACAAGTTTCTAAAGAGTTCAAGTGTGCAAGTGATTTTGCAAATTTATTTGAATAAAGTATGGGAATTATTGGTGTCATTTTGACAGATTACTTTGAAACAGATTCCACGAGTGGAGAATGAGGAAGCAAATCTATTAGCTCAAATTGCATCAAGATATAGGGTATCTCCTGAAATTCTAAAATAATTCTCAACTATCGAGAAAGTTCTTGTTCCAGTACATGAGAGAGAGGTTATGGCTATTCAAGATTGGGATGATGATGATTGGAGAAAGCCTATTGCAGATTACTTGTTGAATCCAAATGCTTCTGCATATCGAAAAATTAAGTTAACTTCTTTAAGTTAAGTTGTTTTAGGAGATGAGTTATATAAGAAATCTCTCGATGAAAGTGTTTTAAGGTGTTTAGGCAAAGATGAAGTTCCTATTGCCTTAGGTGAAGTTCATGAGGGAATTTGTGGTGCTCATCAAGCTGGTGAAAGGATGAAATGGATTCTTCGAAGAAATAGAGTGTTTTGGCCAAAGATGGTACATGATTGTATAAACTATGCCAAAGCTTGCCAAGAATGTCAAAAACATGGAGTAATTCAACAAGTTCCAGCCTCAGAACTTCATTCGATTGTAAAACCTTGGCCATTGTGAGGATGGGCTTTGGATCTTATTGGAATGATTCATCCACCTTCTTCGAAAGGTCATAAATTCATTTTGGTTGCAATTGATTATTTTACAAAATGGGTTGAGGCAATTCCTTTAATTGAAGTTACTCAAAAAGAAATAATTGATTTCATTGTAGAGCATATTATCTATAGATTTGGAATTCCCCAAAGTATTACAACTGATCAAGGAACCGTGTTTCGAGGAAGACGTGTGATTGATTATGTTCAATCTCGAAATATTCAATTAGTGACTTCTACACCTTATTATGCTCAAGCAAATGGACAAGTAGAGGTTGCAAATAAGATTATTATTAGTCTTATTAAAAAACATATTGGCACTAAACCTCGAAATTGGCATGAAACTCTAAGCCAAATTCTTTGGGCTTATCGAAATTCGCCTCGAAGTTCAACTAAGACAACACCTTATAAATTAGTCTATGGTTATGATGCAGTTTTGCCTTTGGAAATTAATTTAAATGTGATTCGAATCATGAAGCAGAATGAATTACCAATCGAAGACTATTGGAATGCAATGTATGATGAGTTAGACGAGCTCGATAGTAAAAGAATAATTGCATTAGATAATATCATTATACAAAAAGAAAATGTTACAAGAATTTATAATAAAAGAATTCGAAATAAGAATTTCCAAGTTGGGGAATTAATGTTAAAAACGATTTTGCCCTTTGAAAAAAGATCAAGAATATTTGGGAAATGGTCACCTAATTGGGAAAGACCTTTTCAGATTTTAGAAAACTTTAATGGAAATGCTTATAAGATAAAGAATATCAAAACAAGACATGAATTAAATCAATTAATGAGAAATACTTAAAAACATACTATGCATAATGAAGTTTGCAATATAAATTAACAAAGGAAATGAAAAGCAAATTGTTCAACACAAACAAAGGAAATGAAAAGTGAAAAGTAAATTGTTAATTACAAAGTCCATCTGGCATTCCAGACCTTCAAATAAGTCTAGTTATCAATTTCTTTTAAGAAAACTTCGAGAGTCTCTTTGAGTTGAATTTTCTCTTCACACATGCTCCTGAAGAATTGGATCTCTTCATCTTCTTCTTTTTGAATTTTTTTCAAATCCTCCTCATTTAGCTTTTGGCTTTCTTTAATCTCTAAAAGTTTGTCTTGAATTTCAAGCTTCTTTCCTTGAATTTTATCGAGAGGCCTCCTAATCTTTGAAGTCTTGTTATCAATCTCTTGAATTTGCGCCTGAATTTCAGCAAGCTTCTTTACCAAGATCCCTCTTTCAGTTGAAAGATTATCGAGCATGATATTTGCATCTTTCAAATGCTTCTCATATAAAGTATCTTTTTCTTTGAGATTGACTTCAGCAATTAGTAAGGTTTCACAGTTCTCTTTCACAAGAGCAGTCTTGAGTCGGAGATTGCTTAAGTTCTCTCGAGAATGAAACAAATTGTCAAAAATCTTTGGAAAGCATTGGATCTTCTCTCGATATGCATCAGGAAATTGCTTTTCGACGAGACAGCTTGTGAACACGACCAACTCATTATTCCAATATGCATCTTTTTGAAGAGATTCAAGTGGTTGATTTATGAGTTCTATCATTTTTTCAGCAGTACTCTTCAGAATTATTTTCTGCATTGAAGCATTTCTTACTTGCTGAATCGAAGAGTCTTCTTTTTCTGTTTGAGGGGATTGATGAGGTGGTGGTTGAAGAAGTGTTTGAGGTTGTTGAACAGATTTGTTTTCTGAATTTGAAACCACATGTTCACTTCCAGCCTTGGTTTTTGAAATGACCTTTAGCAAATCATCTAGCTCATCATCACCTTCTATGTCAATGACAGGAATCGAAGGAAGAGGTCTGACCGATTGCTTAACCCTTTCAACATTTTCAGCTCTAACCTCTTCCAGTCTTTCCTGAAATTGGACTCTTGGGTCAATTGGAATTCCTCAATTAGTGCCAGGCTAAATAGGAACATTAGGAGTAAGTGGCACTACCTTTGAAAGTGGTTTCTTAGTGGTAAGAGGTGAGCTCAGTTTGGTGATAGGAGGTTTCGAGGTTTCCTCGACATGTTCAGCATGTGATGCTTCGATTTTTTCTGCTGAAGGTGAAGGCGAGTAACCTTTTGAACTTGCATCATTGAGGATGGTCTTAATTTTGAATTTGGTCATCAGTTGGAAGTGGTTCATATACAGGATTGTTGGACTCATCGATTCCTTCAGCAACTTGTTTTGTTTGCTGATTACCAAATTATAATTATATGAGTAATAAGATTATGATTTTCTAAAATGATAACTTAGTCAAATTGTTAAGTTCTTACTTTGGATTTCTTGGAATTTGTTGATTCCTTGGATTTGGAGAAAACTTCCTTCGAAGAGCCTTCAAAAGAAGATTGAATACTTTCAAAAGGTCGAGTCTTTTCCGAAATTGAGGTTGATTTCAGATTCACTCCACATGGGTTTGATTCCTAAGAGGTTTTCACAGTAAACAATAAGTATAGAATTATATTTGAAGTTAAATAGAAGTTGGAAAAGTATTCGAATCCTTAGCTCAGGGATATTAGAAGTTCGAGTTGTTTTCTTTGGATTTGGCTTAGCTATTTTCGAAGTTGTCTTCGAAGATTCAGACTTCTTTTTCCTAGTCTTTTTCTCTACTTGAACTTCTTTTGTGGCTACTTCTTCTTTTTCTTTTTCAGCCTCTTTCTCTTTTCTTTCCTTTTTTGCCGCTTCTTCAGCTTCTTTGATTTGGTTTGTTCTTCGAGTGGCACCTTCGACTATATCATCCAGAGATCTATTGTATTGTTTATAATAAGCATCCCACCACTTGATAAACCCTCGAGTCACAAATCCACTCGGATCACAGTCGATTGGATCATAGAAAGTTCGAGTTAAAAGGTTGTCTAACATGAATTGCTTGATTTCTTTGGAAGAATTTGAAACAAATTGACAAATTTGTTTTTCAAGGTCCATTGAATAAGGAGCAGGAATGACTTGTGAAAATCCCATTTGTCGAGCCATAAAATGGGGAGAATGAAGGAAGATTCGGAATCGAGTTGCTTTGTATTGAGGAAAGCTACAGGATATGACTTGAACGGATAGATAATTTGCCCAATGTTGATAAACTATTCTTTGAGCATTATCATTCGCTTTCACTCGACTTTGGGTAAACCAATTGGGGCCGATTGTGCGTGTAGCAAAAGGGGCAAGATTGAGTTCACCATATTTGAAAGTTCTAGCCTTCAAAAGTTTCATAAAAACATAGTAGAAAAGATCAACAGACTCATCTCCTTTGTAACTGAAATCTGGTTTCAAATGTGCCAATCGAATCCCTTCAATTGGTAGCTTGACTTGAACTTTCAATTTCTTGAGCTTCATGAATGGCTCGAAGATGGCATTCATCCAGAGTTGAGCTAGCCATAGTGGCCCTCCAACTTTCAAACCAGTAACACCTTCTTTGATTTGTTCCACTAGGTCTCCGAGATTATAGTATAAGTCTCCTAAGAGTAATTTGGCCAAACAAAGTCTAGCTTTCGACTCATGAATCAGAATTGCTAAGGGGAGATAAAGTTTTTGCATAGTGACACTCCTCTAACAGAAAACAATGGCATTGAGCCAATAAGTTAGGAAAGGTATATGTTCCTCATCAGTAGGTGTAGTACCGATTTTACCCATATATGAAGATTCATGAAATCTCCATATCCACTCTTCCATTTGAGGTCAAAAGTCGATTGGGGTTTCGATTCATAAGTTATGTCGACGCCTGATGAGGCCAAACCAGTGATAGCTGCTACCTCGAATAAAGTTGGGCCAACCATTCCACATGGAAGATGGAGACAATTGGTGGTCGAATTCCAAAAGTATAACATAGCTCCCACCATACAATGACTAACAGAAAGGTCATATTTAGCAAGATGAATAAGGTCGTGAATACCTTGATTCTTCCATTGGACTCCTCTTGTTGGTTCTAACCTTTCGATCTAGTGTGTGAAATTAAGCTTCTTAGATCCTACTTTCGGGTTATTCCGAAATCGAGTACTGCTTTGGAATCGAGCAATATTCATATCCTCTTTCATGATCAACTCATGCTTCTTCGTAGATGGGAAAAAGGTTATAGCCTTTTTGGCTTCTTCTTTTGCCATGAGTGGACTCACGAAGCAGTGCGGTTTATCTTCTACTGCGGATGGAAAGAGGATTTTCTCCATATTGAAAGTATCTTCTGGGTCTTCAATTATGGTATCATAGTCCCGGCTGTAAACTTTTAGAGAAGTTTTTGGTTCTTTGTTTTGCTGTGTTTGAGCTTGAGTCTCTATCGCCATTGAAGAACCTGTAACGAGCTTATAAATCAGTACAGTTCAACATTGATCAATTTAATGAAGAAATGAAACTTTTAAGAATCACAAAGAAGAAGAAAATGTACCTTAAGTTGATGATAATGAAAGTGTTGATGAGTTAGAAGATTATGATCACTGGAGGTAAAGATTGCGGGAGTTGAAGAGTTTGTGAAGAAAGAGAATTTGCAGAGCGAAAGAAGATAAGAAGACGAAAGGAGTTTCTAGAAATGTAAAAAGTGAAAGAGAGAAAATATGGTTTTTATAGCTTCTCTAAGAAGCTAAGTAATTGACAGTTATGATTTGATAGAGAGAGAGTGTAGCAGAGAACATGGGCACGTTACACAATAAATACGCCATTATTAGTGAAATTAAATATTTAAATATTTAATTAAAATTGATTCCATTTTCTTTGGATCAGAATTTATATTTTTCTCAAAAAGGAATTTCGAAGAATAAAATCGATCCAAGGGGACAATTTGTTATTCGAAAATAAATATTCCTTTTCGAAATCGACAGTGATGCATGTCTTTTTCGAAATCGAGAGCGATGCATGTCATTTTGATGATTTCGAAAATTGTTTAATACTTTTGTAGTATTGCATTTCGAATTTTGAAAGAAAGCTTGTGAGGAATTTTATGGGTATTGCATGATTTGACTAAGTCCAGAGCTTTGATAATCAAGAGAAGAATTGAGTTCGAATTTGAATCTATTCAATTGTCAGGATCGAAGAAAGGTCATTCAAAAGCATGAGCAGTTAGGATGCAAGCGGAGTTTTAGGAAGCAGTTATCAGGAGTTATTTTGAAGATGGCATTGGCGGGAACGGTTATTTTAGAATTCAGACACGTGGCAAAAGGAGATTGGATAAATTCACTTATAAATATTTGGAGTCTACATTGATTCAGGGGATGGAATTTTCACACTCTGAAGGCTCACCAAACACATTTCACATCCACAAGCGACTTTCTGACTTGTGTTATCGTATAGCTTTCTGAGTAATGATTCCTTCCATGCTTTCTTTAATGTTTTCATTGTCTTTGTTTTAATTTAGTTTAGATTAAGTTATATTTGTAGTTGGTCTTTAACTATTTCAAACTTGATTCACTTCGGAATTCTGTGAAGTGTAAACATTAATCTTCATAATTTTTATTTTACTCAATCATATTCCGTTTCCATTTTAAGGTTTCATTCAAAATTTTAATGCACTTCATTGACTGGTATCCACAATCTTGTTTTTGATCTTTAAACTTTCTGGAAAATCATAAATTCAGCATAACAACTTGACACCTTAAGGTTTTGAGTTGGATGTGGTGTCTTCTCATCTTATGTTCCCTCTCTTGGTTCCTCCCTAAAGTCTCTCCCCGACGATTTTGCTTCCTACAGTGGCCCAACAGCCATACATACTGAAAAATGAACCATAATATATATATATATATATATATATATATATATATATATATATATATATATTATATAT
>JASCZI010241658.1:286995-302487 GCA_036250425.1 Stylosanthes scabra
TCATTTATTTTTTTATTTTGTTTATTTGTTTTTTTTTTGTCTATGTTTATTTGTTTATTTATTTATATTGTTATTTGTTTATTTATGTAATTTGGTTGCATTAATATTATTTAAGTTAATTAGTGTTAGTTTAATTAATTAAATTTATAAAATGAATTTAATTTAATTAGGTTGCTAAATATTATATTTATTTATAATTAACTTATAAATAATACAATTAACTTATAAATCTAATTAACTTATAAATAATATAATTAACTTATATTTAGCAAAAATAAGTTAATTTTATAAATCTAATTACATTTATAAAATGAACTTAATTTAATTAGGTGGCTAAATATTATATTTATTTATAATTAACTTATAAATAATACAATTAACTTATAAATCTAATTAACTTATATTTAGCAAAAATAAGTTAATTTTATAAATCTAATTACATTTATAAAATGAACTTAATTTAATTAGGTTGCTAAATATTATATTTATTTATAATTAACTTATAAATAATATAATTAACTTATAAATCTAATTAACTTATAAATAATATAATTAACTTATATTTAGCAAAAATAAGTTCATTTTATAAATTTAATTAATTAAACTAACACTAATTAATTTAAATAATATTATTGCAACCTAATTACAAAAATAAACAAATGACAACATAAATAAATAAACAAATAAACATAGACAAAAAAAAATACAAATAAACAAAATTAAAAAAATAAATGAGAGAGGAATGAGGAAAAGTATACGTAGTGGGTACGGTGGGGCTCTTTCTTTTTTGGCTTCAAGTGAAAAAAAATTGGTTTGGGGTATATACCCAAATTTGCCTAGTCACCCATGTTTGCACCAAGTTCGCCCCAAATTAACGTGAACTTCAAGCAATTTTGACAAAAAATACACCTAGTTCGTCTTAGGTTGTTAACAACTTCATTTTTCTTGGAAAACCGCCGGATACTGAGGCGAACATCCTATAAACTAAAAAAAAGTTGGATATTGGAAAATAATGTCTTACTTATTTTTTTTTTTTTGAGAAATAAAGATTTTAATTAATTTATTATAGAAAATTTTCCCTTTAACATAATATAATTTTTTCCCATGTTCACTACTTCTAGAACTAATAATAATAATGATAATAATAAAATAAGTAATATTATTTATGTCAGCATTTAATATATTTTTTAAAAAATATATTATTATTTTTACTAAAATATTTTTATAATTTATTTAAAAATAAAAAATCTTATATTTAAATTTTAAATTTAAAAATATAAACATCATAATTTTTATTTTTAAGACAAATGCTATTATTATCTTTCAATTTTAAATTAAAAATAATTTAAAACACAAGTTAAATTCAGCATATCTCAAATTAAATCTAAAGAAAAAAATTTGCAAAAGTGATTTTCATTTTCTTCCCTCTACTTCTCCCCCAGCGCGCAGCCGCCGCCACCGCCATGATCAGCACGAACAGTCTAAAGCCTAATGACTTTTCTTCTTTCCCGATAAAATTTAATTTCTCTCATATATAAAATAAATTCTAATTAACTTCAATATTGCCATGGATATCGTGTGGCAATTTTTTTTGGTGTTCGTAGACTCTTTTTTTGTTAACGTAAGAAGAGATTGTAATTAATTACTGCCTTGGAGATATATTTTTTTTTCGATAATCTCAAGTCTTGACCTCCAAGGAGGAAGTAAAAGGCATGAGGACCTCTCCCCTTCGGCATTGCCATCAAGGAGAGGCCAAACGCATACAACAGTCAAACATCAATACAATGTAAATATAACACCCAATACAACCAACCAAAATCAAAAGAAGTTACAACAGCATAGCATTAGTTCATGGACAACCACTTTATCCAAAGTTCTTCTTTTGAGGCTGCTTCCATCTCCCATGGACTCCTTGCCTAGAACCTCCCTGTATGCTCATAAACAAAATACACATCTTGAAATCCCTGCATTATTACTCTGCACTTATTCCTCAAGAATCTTTGTTCCCAGTTGACATTAGCCCCACCTGATAGCCAAGTTACTAATCTCTTATCATCAATAATGAATTCAATCTCCCTTAAGTCCAAAGACATCTCTTCTAGCACAAACTGCACAACCGCCTCATTGGCATTGGCAACCGCTTCGCTATTTGAACTTCCGACAACGACATCCCCCATGTGACAAACAACCTCATCCTCTCTTGTTGTTAGATACCCACCAGCAATAAAACAATTTCGTTCATGCACATAGAGTGCACACAGCCACCACCTGTTCTTATTACTAGTAGGCTCAAGGTTGTTGGATATTCTTCTAGTTTTCCTTTATTTTTTTACATACCATCCACTCACCAAACCCTTTACCTGTTCTATCACACCTACCCAATTTAGTGTCTTATTCTCAAAAATCACTTGGTTCCTAGTATTCCAAATAGTCCAGATTACAGCAAATAATAATATAATCCATTTTTTCTTCTTCCACCTAGCAATATCTTGACCACACCAACATTCAAACCATTCTCTAATGTCAAATGGACCCACCCAATTCACTTTTCCCCAATTTACAACAAACCACCAAAGATTACTAGAGAAATTACAATGTAGGAACAAGTGATTTACCGTTTCCTCTCCATCACCACATAGAGCACATTTTGCATTGCCTTGTTGAATGATGTTTCTCCTTCTAAGTTTGTCCTTCGTATTAACCGACTTTGTCACCACGAACCACGTTAGGAGTTCCTCCCGTGGTGGCACCAAACCATACCAAAGGTTGTCAAAGACATGTTTTGCTACTGGCACGCCATGTATTCCAGCAGAAGCAATCTGCACAAAGGATTTTGCAGTGTATTGTCCTTCATCTCCGAACTTCCAAGACATTCGATCATTGATACCTACAAATAAAACAGCACAACCTAAAATATTTTCTAATTCGCTCACCAACCCCCTTTCTCTCTCAAAGAACTCTCTTCTCCACTCAAAATTCCATAGCCAAGTTGAGCCTAACCACACACCACATTCACTCACCAAGCAGTTCTGCTGTTTAGAAATGTTATAGATTATTGGGAACTTCTTTTTCAAGCTTTTTTCGCACACCCACACATCATGCCATAGTTTAGTTTTGTTACCGTTTCCAACACACAATCTCCAATCATCAGCCGAAATACTTCTAAACACCTCATTTCTGCTAGCTAGTTGTATTATATCCTTCCAAGGGCTGTTAGAGAGCTTAGCGTTATGGTTGCCCACATGTTCCGTTGTTTCAACGTCATAACATGAGCTAATTATCTTCTTCCACAGCGGCTGGTTTTCATCTGAATAGCGCCACCACCATTTAAATAATAACGCAGCATTCTTCAATTGTAGATCTCCAACTCCCAAGCCCCCGTGCTCTTTGGGCTTTTGTATAGTGCTCCATTTAACAGCAGCCATCGATCTTTCACCATCCTTAGAACCCCAAAAGACGCGAGACTGCATTGAAATGATCTTCTTCTCTACCGCTCTTGGCATTTTAAACAAACCAAGATAGTACATCGGTAAATTGTTGAGTACCGATTTTCTGATAGTGAGCCTCCCAGCTTTAGACAGCACACTTGCCTTCCAATTACTTAGCTTTTTCCCCAGTTTGTCAAGCAGAGGCTTCCATGTAGAAATTCTTCTCGGGTTAGCACCCAACGGGATGCCTAAATATATTATAGGTAGAACACCAATTTCACAACCCATCGCCCTCCTTAAGGCCTCTGTTTCAGCCTCATCACAATTTACTGGAATTACTCTCGATTTGTCAAAGTTGATAGTGAGCCCTGACATCATTCCAAAGCACTTCAAAAGGCGTCTATAATTTCTCAAGACACATGCATCCGGCTGGCAGAATAGAATAGTATCATCGGCAAACTAAAGGTGGGACAGCAAAACCGACCTCTTTCCAACCTCGAAACCGTGAATCCGCCCACCCCCAATTGCCTTCTCAATCATTCTATTTAAAACATCAGCAACAAGAACGAAGAGAAAGGGGGAAATTGGGTCTCCTTGGAGTAAACCCCTCTCCATAGCGAATGGTTTCGTCGAAGAGCCATTGATCAAGATAGATAATGATGCAGATGAGATCATACCTTGTATCCACCTTCTCCATGTAATCCCAAACCCCATCCTTTCCAGAACATTATCAACGAATTTCCACCTAACAGAGTTATACGCCTTTCTAAAGTCGAGCTTGACAATCACACCTTTTTTCTTGCTCTTCTTCAACCATGCAACTGTCTCACATGCTATCAAAGCACCATCTAGGATTTGTCTTTTTTGTACAAAGGCTGATTGTGTCTCCCCCACCAAATCAACCATCAACGGTCCGATCCTAACTACCATTACCTTAGAAATCACCTTATATACGCAGCCAACCATACTTATAGGTCGGAGATCTTTAACTTCTTCCCCCCCCCCCCCTTGCTTCACTGTTAGAGTTACCCACGTTTTATTAAGCTCCTTGGGCATCAGACCAGTTTCGAAGAATCTCCTTACTATACTCGTAAACTCACCTCCAATAGTCCCCCACATCTTCTTAACAAAACCCAGGTTATACCCGTCCGGACCTGGAGCTTTTGTCGATTCACAAGCCCAAACAGCGTCTCTTATCTCCAAATCCGAAGGGATCAGCTCAATTCTTCTTGCTTGTTCGACAGAAATTTTGTCCACCATTCCGTCTTGGAATAAGACTACGGGAAGCTGTTCCTGGGAATAGAGATTTTTATAGAACCTAAGCGCTGCCCATTTTATCCGCTTCGGGTCTCTGATCATCCTCCCATCCACCTCAATCTCAACAATTCTGCTCTTGCGTTGTTTAATTGTAGCTTTTAAGTGGAAATATTTTGAGTTATTGTCCACATCATTAATAAACTGGTCCCTTGAAAGTTGCTTCCAATATTCCGCTCTCCTATTATACCATACCTGAATGTGGCTCTTGAGGGCCTCTCTTCTCATTGCATTCTCTTCTTGATCATACCCTCCTCCAGTAATTTATCAGCTTTAGCAATTTCCTCCTCAAAACATTTAATTCTTTCCACAATTCTACCAAATTTCTCTTTATTCCACTTTTTAATTGGTTCCTTCAGCTTGCTAAACTTCTCCGAAACTAATGCATCACCCAAATTCTTCCACTCCTGTTCTACAAGCTTTTTGAATTGTGAATGAGTAAACCACACATCCATCGAACGAAATGGCTTTGGCCCCTATAACACCCTAGACTCTAGCACCTCATGATCGTGCTAAAATCCAAGGGTTATAAACCTCTTTAAAACCTTTAATTTGATACTATAATTATTTACTAGTGAGCCTTTATTAAACACGTGTATTTTCTACGGAAAATCGGATAGAGTCTCCTCTGTATTTCGGACATTACCAAATATTTTCTAGTTACCTGTATCAAATTCTCAACCAACAACCCAAGAATATATATATATACAAACACAAGTACAATGTTACAATATAATTAATTACACAACATCTACTCATCCTGCCCCTCTATACATTCTGGATACCCAATGGCGAGGGAGACCACTCTACAAAACTGACACGACGGGCACAGAACCATGATCTCCATGATCCGAGCTAGACCTCAACTCGAGTACCTGTACCTGCCACTAAAATTGTAGGGGGTGAGAACAAAACTCCACGTTCTCACCTTTACAGAATACTATCAAAGCAGCAGTAAATAATGCAAATAAGTAAACACCATTTTTCCAAAGTATTTTTCTCAAATTAAGCCCATTTTTAAAACCCTTTCTTTAAAACACACGCCCTTTGTTAAAACTTCACGAGAAGGCGGTTTTAGACACAAAATAGTAAAACGACACCACGACTTCCAATTAGGCACACAAACATTCATAACAAGCCACTTAGTCAGATAGAGCACATAAGCATAGGAAACACGCAAACAAACAGTTCAAACACGACAAGCACACACACAAGCAAACAATTCAATTAACAAACAATAGACAAATAGGCACACCCAAACAATGTCAATCAAATGCAAATGATATGTGCCTAAATCCTGCAGGCTAAGATGAGCTCATCCAGTCGGTTATAATAGCCAATCCTGACCGATCTGGTACTAGCTCCGGACGACCATCGTTTGTACTTCCCCGGAGGACCAACAAGCCGGCCCCGATCGTAAACGACCTTTCTCATCAATAATAATATATGGGGGTTCCCTTCTCTTTTCTTAACTATAACTTAGGTTGGTAGCCGGGACGTTGGCAGGAGCCTCCCCTGCCGCTACCGTAAGCCGCGATGTTAACCTTTGTCCCACGTGGAAACAAAGGCCCCACAGACGCTTTCTACTCCCGATGGTCCGCTATTGCCGTAAGCTGAGCTCTAGTCCTCTTGACCCATCTTAGACCTAGGCTCACGGTATAATGAATTGCGATAAATGAAAACATGTACGTGGACTAGGAAGTGGAATCATACCACGTGCTCTCTTTTAAAATCGTATAACTCCCTTATTTAGAAAAAAGTCGTTTGAAAATCAAGGGGGTCGAGTCAACTCGCCAGGCATCTCGAATCGATTCAAGGAAGTAAATAAAGTTTCTGTCAAAATACGAATCGGTTCCCCCTCTTCCTAGAATCGACTTGCTACTCTTTAGAAAATCTTGAATTTGCAAAAACATTGGTCGAGTCGATTCGGGTTGAAGGCGAATCGATTCAGGAATTTATTTAAAACTTTCTGTTAAAAAACAAACCGGTTCCATCAAGAGCAGAATCGACTCACTGGGAAAAGACTTCGAACATTCGATTGCTTCAAGTCCAGCGAATCGACTCCACCCCCAAGTGAATCGATTCAACATGGCAGGATTCTATAAATTTCAATTCAAAAACCATTGTTTTCACCAACCATTTCCAAAAACACTTCATATCTCAAATCATCACCTCATTCAACCCATAATCACTTGTTCTCAGTTCAAACCCCTCACTCGGGTATCAATATCCATTATATTCCACTTCCTATCCCGTTACCCTTTTATTGTCGAAAACCAACAGTTTATATGTCAACCACACACAAATCAGGTTAATCATCAATATCAAGCCGACAACAACAATGCCATTCCAACCAACACAAGTAGACACACACACAATTCATTCAAGAACCACTTCCAAATTGTTTCCATTTAAAACACCAATTTCAGTTAAGTTTCAAAACCCCAAAAACCACTATTTTCCCTCATTTTCAAATCACGTTTTAAACCAGATTTCCATAGTAAAATAGCAGAATTATAGCAAGTAACACTAGGCATATTGACTACTCAAGAACATTGCACATAGAGTCAATTACATCACCAAGCAGTTACTTATTTACACATAGCACACTAACTTATCAAGTATTCTAGCTTGAAAATGATTTAATCCCTACCTCGTTAAATTACTCCAACCGTAAGCTCCAATTTACCGTTAGCTCCCGCAGCGACAGTAACAAGCGTTAACCCGCGGCTACAACGACTCTAAACCAACCTCAGCCATCATCTACACCCTACCACAGCTCCAACACAACAGAATTTCAGCAAAACCAACTAAAACCTATATATGATTATCATTATCATTATTATTACTACTAAGACAGCAACCAATACCAACGATTAGAACCAATGAATCTCACCTAAGAAGTGGAAACGATTCCATAGTCATAATCAAGGCTTGGGTAAGTTTTACTTGGCGGTTTAAGTAACTCCGGCGACCTCAAGAGCACCCGCGGTGGCTGTAATTACAGTGACAATCATTGAAGCCAACATGCAGTGAGGGCATGCACTGGAAAAACTAAGAGGAAGAATTGAAATAAAGGAAACTCTCACCGGTGATGGATTCTAATGGTGACAGTGGTGTTTTCCAGCGACTAAAGGCAGGGAAAAACGTTTGATGGTGTTAGAAGAGTTCGTCGGCAGTGAAAAAGATGAACGACGTTGAGGGAATTCCGGCGAGGCATGGTGACTTTCCGGCAGCTAGAGGCTGAAACAGAAAATCGAAAGAGATAACACGAGGCTAGAACAGAATCGGAAAACGAATCGTGCAATGGACATTACCGATTCTGTCAACTCCGGAGAAGCCAAGGAACTCCGGCGACGGTTCCTCCCAAAACGGTGGCAGCTGTGATGGTCATTCTCTCTCTCTCTTCGTACTTCTCATCGCCGCTACGACAACAAGAGTTCACGGCGGCGACAGAACCCCACAACAGCGGCGGCGTCAAAGTCTATAAACACCACCACTGCGTCTCCTTGTGCATGGCGGCGGCGACGATTGAGACTGCGACGGCGAGCTTCAAGGACGGCGACGGCCGTGGCTTCGGCGACGAGTCCTCCTTCAATGTCGCCCTCCCTCTCTTCGATTATCTCTCTCTCCGTTTCATTCTCTCTATCTCTCTTTCGTTCTCTCACTCTCTTCCTCAAATGGTGTCGGCGACGGCGGCGGTGGTAGAGGTGAGCGCCGCCGACGTCACTTCCTTCTTCCTTTCTTCCTTTCTTCGTTCTGTGTGTGTGTTTAGTTGGTGTGTTAGGGTTTCATTTGTTTTAGTGTGTGGTGTTGTTGTTTGTTGCTTCGAAGGGAGATGGAGTGAAGGGGGATGTGGGTAGCGGCTGGAAAGTGTGAGTGAGTGAGAGAGTTAGTGAAATTAGGGTTAGGTGTAGGTGAGTCTCAATTGGGGTGGTGCACACTAGGAGCTAGAGTTCAAATTGGGGAAAAAGTGGAATTAGATAAAATTGAGGGGTGATAAACTAACTCTCTAAAATTTGGGATGTCACATTCCACCCACCTTACAAAAATTTTCGTCCTCGAAAATTTCATTATTCAAACATTTCGAACATCACTTGTTCTTTCCCTTTCACCATACCAAATTATCTCCCGAACATCCTCTTTACTTCCTTCCAACTTCACCCTAACGCTTAAGGTCATCACCAATCTCTCACCCCATACTGACAACCTTCCACACTCATTCCGTTCCGAATTTATCTCCTTCTCAACTCCTCGAACCTCCAAGCTTCTCCCGAGCTTACACGCATCAACGATTCATCTCGTCTCCAAACTCGACTCATGTCCTATCGTCACTAACTCGTGATTAACTAAACTTGCTTCCTCAACTCGCTCGTACACTCTCTAACTCGATGCTCTATTAGGCTTTAATCTTCTCGCACACTCGTCATTACTGACTATAGATTTAAGGTCATTACCCGACATACTATGATTCTAACGCGTGGTTCATTGTACATAAGTACCGAGTATTAGAGCGGAAAGATTTTTTTTTCAAACCGAACTAAAGAAAATACGAGATCTTGGACGAGAAGAGCATGCGAAGTTAGAATACTTGGCGAGAATTAAAGGAATAGGTAGAACCGTGACAACAAAGAAGGAAATTAAATGACACATCAAAAGATCTTGTAACAATAATCCTTGAAAGAGATAACAAAAGAGAAATGATGGTGTGACATGTAGAAACAAGTATAAGGCAACTTAACTGAATACAAAAAGCATGCATCAGAATGAGTTAAACCGAGGGCAAGAAGTTCATAAAATTACAAGAAGATTCAGGGAAGCATGAACACGCATAAGTTATTAACACAAAATGGAAGGGTAATTGTCAGAAAATGATTGCGAATAGGAATAGTACGGACAAAAACACAATAGGATTAATGAACGTTATGCGAGTCAATGCGGTAAAACATATTCAAATTTTATTAAAGCAACAACGCGATCGTAAATAGAAGAAAACAAGTAATGCACAAGAAAACCATAGCATGGTACACGGAAGAAAGTCAAATAACGAAGCTCAAAAGAAATCAAACATGTTCCAAAAGAAGAGCAAAAGGTAGATGGTGAGTTAGAACAAGATAATTTTAGATTGAATTCCGGGAGTATCGAATCTACAAAGTTTAGAACCTTTAAAACCAAAACGACAATACTAGCATGAACTCGAGAGGCAGGTTGAGTATAAAAATCGGATGAGTTTGTAACAGCAAGGGAGTATACCCGTAGAAAATTTGTTTTGCGCTCACGAAGGGAAGTTTGTAAAAACGGTGCGTAGAAATAAGATCCATGTGTTCGAAATAGAAATTCATTTTAAGAAAAGTATTCATATGCATTTGCTACTTTACAAATTTTAGATTTAAAGCTAGCACTTGAATTTTCAAAATAGTCAATCCAACTAACTTATTCGTTTCAAATCATTAAAATTCAAGACAATAAACGTTAAGACTATATTATCAAATTTTCATTGCCTCTCTAGCAATAGAAATTAAAATCTTGAACATGTAAAAGCATACAATTAAAACATGCAGGAATATTACAAGAGTACCAATTAGTTTTAACCCAATTGAATAGAAGCATTTAATTACATCTAATTAAACAAATTCTAAAACCTGAAATGGCGAAAATTTTACGAGAAACAGGAGTACCATGCAAATGGAGTACATATAAGAAGCTAAATGTGAATTAACAATCCCAAATATTAGTTTCTTGAAGAGAAATCCAAAACCAGAGAATTTTGACAGAATCAGCCAGGGAAAGATGGCATATTGAACGAAGCAATTTTCGGTAATACCAGATTACGAGGCTCATAAATAGAGTTCTTTTCAAGTCAAAAGTATCATGCTGGAGAAGTTAAGGGGAGCGCAACATTTTTAAATAAGCGTCCTATCATCGGACGTCTCTCCCCCAACATGCTTACCTCTGATTAGAGCAGGTTGAACGGTCGGTGAAGGGTTTTGCACAAATCTTGGCTCGAGTGGTCTTCTTTCCTATTTATCTCTACCATATTTTGCCAAAGATAAGTTCAACTTGCATCCCTCAGAGACAGCCCAACCGTCAAATTTATTGATCACTGCCAGAGCCTCCTTCTTGGATGCGAACCTTGCGAAGGCGAACCACAGCGGGTTGTCCTTTCTCTCCTTTCTCGATACAAACACGTCAATCACCCTAGCAAGACTACCGAGTGTACTCCATACCCAAGCAACAGACGTATTTCTTGGCAGATTGTCAACAAACACCGTTACTATATTGATCTCTCTCCTCCAATTCCTAGCTCTATCACCGTTATAAAATTGAGCAGAAGCCTGCTTGTAGTTCCTGTGGTATATGGCCGGACGAGTTCTCCCTCTTCTCCTCACCACCGTCCACTCATTTTGTCCCGCCCCCTCACCTTCTCTCTTTTTTTCTCTCCACCCTCTCTCTCTCATCTCGCTTAGTTACTTACCTACCAAATTAAACTTCACGGTCATGGTTGATTGCCTTGGAGATATATATTGCATCAATCTTCCATGTTCATAGACTTTATAAAGAAAACATTTTTTTAAAAAAGGAAAAAAATTTGAAGTTGGGTTCATCTTGAAGATCTGAACTTAAAAGAAGATGAGTATTAAAGGAGATGTGTCTATTCTCGTTGGCTTCAAAAAATTTGATAGAACAAGATTATTATTATTATTATTATTATTATTATTATTATTATTATTATTATGAGAAAATAACAATGACTATTCATCAATATCACTGGTGTGTAAACGGTAGAAACAGAGAGAAAAAAGGAGAGAGTACAGTATAATGGTGGTAATAGATAAAAATGGAAGGGTAAAATTAAAAAAAATGATTTTTTTTTTGTGACTAAAAGATGGTTGATTATATATTTGATTGTCAAAATTTTAATTGTAGGAATAAAATTGAAAATTTTAAAAAATGTTAAAGATAAAATTAAAACAAATTAAACGTTAAGAGTATTTTTTTAATTTTTTGAAAATGTTTAGGATAAAAAACATACTTTACCCTTATTTAAAACTAGAAAATAAAGGTGTTTATATTTTTTAAATTTAAAATATAAGATTATTGTTGTCTTTTTAAATAAACTATAAAGATCTTTTAGTAAAAATATGGACATAACTTTCTTTTATAAAAATGTTAAATAATGCTAGTAATGTAGATATATTGATAAAATTTTCTTTTTTTAAAAACAATTAATAACATTGAAAATATATTTTTGTCTTTTTTAATTTATTAAAAAATTATTTTAAAAAATAAAATCAAATTTGTAATTCTAGAAAAATAAAAAACACATTATTTTTTTCTTAATTACAAATTACATGGATCATCCTCTCCCATCTTATCTAAATCTGGATCATACACATGTATCAAATGGTTGGGACTAGTGAATAGATAGAATAGCATAGCTTCAATGTGTGGGGAAAATGTGGAGTGAGGGTCTTTGCTGAATGGCACAAGTATTCATGACATGGTAATGATGTAACTAATTAATACCATGGATGCTAATCACGAAATTATTTAATTCCTAAGAAATGATAATTAATTTTGTGTCTTTATCTGGGCTTCATAATCCTAAATTATTGTTAATTTATTAGTAAAAAATAATAATTTTAATAATTATGTTAATTTATTAAAAAAGATTATAGTGATAATTATGTAAAAGTTTTAAAAATTAATAATATTACTAATTTTGTTAATTTAGTAAAAATAATAAATATATTTAAATTAATATTATTATTTTCTTAATAAATTGACAAAATAAATAATATTATTATCTTTTAATGAATTTACGTTATTATTAATATTTTATTTTTTTAATAGATTTATAAAATTATTAATACAAATATTTTTCAATAACCAAGGAAAAATACTGTCTCCGGTCAATTCCCACAAAACCGATGAATATAATTAAAAGTTTTAATATTCTATGCTCTTAGTACATAAAATAAGAAGCATTTATTAAGCCTATTAATTATGAATTCTTGTGCTATTTAATAATTATGTGGTCCCACTCATTAATATGATTCTCTTCCCTTTTTTATGTCTAAATTATCCTTAAAAATTTAATTGAACTATTAAATTTTTCCTCCTAATTTTTAATTAATTAATTAATTACAAGAATAATTAAATTTATCATAGTATAATAATAAAATATTTTATAGAAAAATAATACTTTTTTAATGAAATACCACATAATAATAATAATTCATTGATCGAAAAATAATAATAATAATAATAACAATAATAATAATAATTCATTGCAACTAATTTTTAATATATACATTTAATATGATAAAAATATATACAATTCTTTAAAAAATATAGTTACCCAACAAGATGCTGCAAATAATTATCATAATTATTCAGTTAAAGATAAATAATAATTCTTTTCCATTGTGAGTCAGCTATTTTTTTCCAAATAAATAAATAAAATAGAGTAACGTGTTTAGGATATAGTTTGGTTTATTTTACATGTTGCAAATATGTAGTAGTTTTCATGTGCTCCTAAAATAAAAAGCAAGTAAGTCTAAAAAAATCAATAAATCAATTAGTCATGTAAAATATATTTTAAAATATAAAATACATATAAAAAATAATTTAAAATATATATTTTAATATAAATATATATAATAAATATTTTATATAATAATTAATTTTTAATGTAGACATAATATTTTTTATTATTCTTCTATAAAATATTTTATTATTATATTATGGTGAATTTGACTATTTTTGTGATTAATTATTTAATTAAAAATTAGGAGAGAAATTTTAATAGTTCAACTAAATTTTTAAGAGTAATTTAGACATAAAAAATGAAAAAGAATCATATTAATTAAGTGGGACCATATAAGTATTTAATAGCATAAGAATTCATAATTAACATGCTTAATAAATGCTTCTTATCTTATACTCTAAGGGCATAGGATAGCAAAATTTTATAATTAAATATAATTAAATAATAACATATAAAGTCTGTACGAAGAAAAAAAAATTCACATCCTAATCCTAATAATTAATAATTCCTAGATGAAGCTGAAATCCTTGAACTTGTTATGAATGTAAGTGAATGAATGGTTATGAGTTATGACATACGCGTGTTTCTTTATACGTGTGAGACAAATCAATATCCTCTTTGAAAGACACCCACCCATGATCTGTTCTCCAATAAATTTTCTTAAATTATATATTTCCTTATAGAAATTTGTGAAGGTCAATATTAAGAAGGTAATAGAAAATTAATATTATTTTTTTTTTTTTTATCACTTATTATTTTCTTAATTATATTCATTAGCTCCTTATTAATTCCATGAGGTTGATTCCATAGCATTACTCATCTCATTAAATATGAATTTATTATGAATAATGCTACGAAATCTGTTGGGAAAATTTAGGTTCAAACCAGAACCACAGCGGAAGCACCAAAATATTTTTCCACAATCTGTGCAATTAAATAGGCAACACCAAAGATACTCCAAACAGCAGATAATATGCAGAAAATTAATAACAGGAGACACAAGCAATTTTTATCGTGGGAAAACCCCCAAAAGAGGGACAAAAAACCCACGGGACCTAGTCCAGTAAAATCTTCCACTATCAATAATAATGGGTACACAATCAGTCCTCCTAGTAGCACTAGGGTATCTCAACAATCAACAAAATACATCATCACAACGGATAGAATCAACATAAACTCTCCACAAAGTGGGTATCTCAAATCAGACATAAGAGAAGGCAACAATACTAGCAAGTTATATCATAATGTTCAGCACTACACCAAAAATAACATACTGAAATCTCATAAGAAATGAAGCAAATTTACCAAGTCAAGATGTGCACTTTAGAACCACTCTTTTCCCTTTTTCTTCTTCTCTTCGGCGGAGGCTGATAACTCACGCCCTCTGTCTTCTATCTCTCTTTTTGGTTTTCTTCAAAACCTAAAGAGCTCTTCTCTCTTTCTCCGTGGCTTATAGTCACTTCTATTATTATTATTATATTATTATTATTGTTATTATTGGTGTTGGGTTTGGGCCCATGAATTGGGGAGCCCACCAACAAATCTCCCCCTCACCAATTCAAGTGGGGTTGGGCCTCTTCACCAAGTCCACCTTCTCTCTGCATAAATCAAACTTCACTGCAGGTAAATTCTTAGTCATCATATCTGAACCATTGTCATCAGTATGGATCTTCTCAAGTGCATACTCCTTCATCTCAAGCGCTTGACGTATCCAATGATACCTCACTTCTATGTACTTCGATCTGGAATGAAACGTCGGATTCTTGCTGAGATGGATAGCACTTTGACTGTCACAAAATAGCACAAACTTCTCTTGATTGATCCCCAACTCCCGTAGAAATTTCTTCATCCACAAGAGTTCCTTAGAAGCTTCAACAGCAGCAATGTATTCAGCCTCTGTTGTAGACAAGTCAACACATTTCTGAAGTCGGGATTGTCAAGACACAGCTCCCCCTGCAAAAGTCATCATATAACCAGAAGTAGACTTCCTTGAATCAAGATCCCCAGCCAAATCTGCATCTGTGTAACCATCCAACACAGGTTGACCACTCCCAAAGCATAAACATACTTTAGAAGTACCATTAAGGTATCTAAGAATCCACTTCACTGCTTGCCAGTGATCTTTACCAGGATTAGAGAGATAACGACTAACAACTCCAACTGCATGAGCAATATCCGGCCTGGTGCAAACCATAGCAT
>JASCZI010241658.1:320150-338048 GCA_036250425.1 Stylosanthes scabra
TTTTGAAAACAAAGATATTCTAATAAAAAAGCCATACAAAACTCAACCGTCAATTTTGAAGCATCAATAGTTGAGGTTGCATATTAATCATAGCACGGTAATATTTACACAAATGTGATATTAAAGTACGTTCTGTTCTTGTGTATCTTTTGCAAAACTCATACTCACGTTCTGTGCCACAAATAAAAAGCAACCTGGCATAGGGTATACCAAGTTCTGTTCCCATTTTTATTTAAGGCTATTTTATAGCAGTTATAATTACAACAGTTTAGGCAAAATGATAATTCCATGGTGAGTAGCTTTTAACACACATAGAATGAAAAAAAAATTACTTTTACATTAAAAATTAATTAAAAAATACATTAAAATACTTTACACAATTGACATCCAACCATTTATCAAGAAAAATCTTTTTCTCTTAGTCATTCTCTTCTTCACCATACTTCTTCACCATACCATGCCCTTCGGCAAATATTTCTCTGGTAAAACAAAATCAAGACAACAAGAGAGAAATCATTGCATCCGCCGATTCTGGTCCATCATTATTAACACTTGGTATAATGTTATCAGGGGATATTAGTTTCACAAACTCTTTGAGTTCTGCATAGCTGCAATGCTCACTGTATGGCACTTCATACCTGATAAACCAAGAATTTTGATTAGTTAGCCCTTTGAATGCCATTACTTTGGTTTAAAAAGTAGAAAGAATCAAGAGATGAGTGGTTTATTTTTTTTATTTTTTTTTTTAAAAGTAACAAAGGATAACGAAGCATCACCTTATAACAGTACCCTGCTGCCACCTTCTTCCGGGAGACTTCTTTTTACCTTTGCCAAATGTCCAACCAGTGGGAGAGAAAGCAACTATAAGACTGAATCGACCCTAATTACAGCATTGCATCTGATTATTAGACATATAAAAGACTAAGAGTCTAAGACATAAAACCAAAGCAGTAAAACTGATTAACAGGCAGAACAGGTAGCAATCCTACGTTACTTTTGGAAATCTCAAAGAGAAAAATTTGTGCTCATTTTTTATATCTATCTCTTTTCTTCAAATATGTTTGTGTATCCAAAATCCTGAAGTTTTTGCATTTCAACCATGGAATAGTTATCAACCAAATACCATATCAAAGTAGGAAAGAATATTAGTTATTGGGTATGATAGAGAAGTGCAGCACTCACCGCATATTGACTTGATATGTGTTTCAATCTTTTGAAGCTTGCAAGTGTCCACATAGGAGAAACGTGAATGTTGCTTTCGTGTTCATTTGATGTAAACCACTGCATATCCTCTTCCCTTAATCCCAAACATTTTAGAAGACGCAACTTTGCTGCTGTCACATAAACCTTCTTACGAAGTGTTCGAGCAACCTCCAAGAATAGCCTTTCTTTTCCTATTTAACATAAGAAAATGAGGGATAAGCTTTTTTTTTTCGCCTAGTTGGTTTCCTAATGTTGAACCATGATATAGAACCACAACTACCCAAACCTACATTTGAAAAGCAAATGACCAAGCTGCAATATATCTTAAAATAAAGATTAACTGGCAGATCATAAATATAGAGAAGTAGTTGTATTGAACTCTACCAATAGTATAGCTGCCAATCAGAAAAAGGGTCTGGGGATTAAAAGCCTCAGCTTGAATGGCATCAATAACAAATTGTATGACAGCTTCTTGTTTTGGAAAGTCATACTGCAATGAAATAAAGAACATACATATAAAATGATCCTACTGAAGTGGGAGTGGCTTGTTTGAGATTATTTCATTATTCTCATATGACTGACCTGTGGTTTACAGTATGTTGTATCAAGAATTAGAGTATGGATAGGACACATCCGAAGGAAAGGATTGTTTGCTATTTCTTCACTGTACCGAAAATCCCCAGTATGGAGAACCGCCTAAACAAACAGGAAAATGTTTACTGAATTCTAACAATGGGTAAGAAAGTAACAAACTATAAATAAGCTCAAGAAGAAGTGAGTCAAAGCCACACCTTACCATTCGGAGGCTGAAAGAGGATGATTATAGATCCCGGACAATGGTTGGCATCCAAGCAAGTCACATCAATACCAGCTATTGAAACCTTTTCGTTCACAGGCAAAACATGTATTTTATCATAGGCAATCCCGATGTTCATATTTACAAGTCTAGCGGTAACAGAAGAGCAATAGATCTTTCCATGACTGAATGACTTTGTGAGACCTTGATAATCTGTATTCACAAACGAGAAAAAACAACCAAGAGTTAAATTGCACAACTTCAAATTCTGACTCTGACCTTAATAATCCTTTTACAAAGGGGCAGAACAGAAGGCACTTGTTTATCAAAATGCTAACTTAAAAGGAGTTGAAAGCCGACTTACGGTCTAAATGGAAATGTGTGAGAAACCAGTGAGAACAATCTCCTCTGAGATACTTGAAAGCATCCTACATAGAACAAATGTCATCAGACCCATATCAATATTCCATACATAATTTTTTATTCTTTATATACGTTTTATTTTCCTAATTTGATAGGTACCAAGCCATAAAACAAGATTCACAATGGCAGGGAACATAGAAATAACACAACAAATACACAAGTATCATCTTGAATGATATTTACCACCCGAAAAGGCGTTCCAGGTATGCTACACCATTTGGGAACATCACGAAGTTTTCTATTTGTAGACGTATTTTTTGCCTTGGTTTTATGGCTAGAATCCAGGCTGCTATTTTTTGTTTCTTGCTGTTCTCCTGAAGCGGCAGGTGCTTTCTTCCCATTGCCAGCAAATCCAGGAAAATACTCTGTAATCAATTTGTTTGCAACTGGTTTAGTTGTGCCATCAACTTTCTTTTCAGATTTTTCACGTTGCAATTTGACTCTCTGGTTTCCATTCCTTCTAGGCTCTGCTATAGCATCCTCATGCTTCTCATCTGAAGGCCCAGTTTCTTTTCTAAGTTCATTAAGAGCATGTACAATCTTTTTTCTGGGACCAAGTGCATTAATACCCATGCATAATAGATCCTACAGATTACAGAACAAAACTCTTTAACACCAGGAGTAATACAAACAACACTAGTTGATATAGTAGACTCTAGTAATCAACAAGAATTAGAAGAAGAAAATGGTTAGAGTAGCTAAGTTTGTTAAGTTAGTCAATATGCTTGCTGTGCAAGGCACCATTACTACATAAACCAGAATATGTTATTCTGGCTCCCCTGCTTCTATATATATTCATGCCTCTCAGGAGTGCAAACCAACTCTATCAATTACACTCATTAATATCATCATTGATTCCTTGTTTACAATGATCAATCATCCCTCTCAAAATCCCTTCATGGTATCATAGAGCTCTAGGTTAGGATCCATGGCTTCCATAATTCATCATCAATCAACAAACTTAGCTACTCTAACGATTTTCTTCTAACTGCTTTTGATCACTACAGTCTACTCTATTACTAGTTTTGTATGAAATTATTAGACTTGCAACTACATTCATATCTACCACTTCCATAGTGACACTCTACAATAGTTATGAACCGAATGATTAACTATGAGATCATAGATACTAACGAATATGAAGATCACCTCTTCTTTTAGCCACTGCAAGGTGTCCCAATCAACTTCTTCCCTAACAAAAATATCCTCATATTTCGCCAATCCAATACTGCGCAGCCAATCAACAACCGCAGAAACATTGCCAGCTTTCGGCTTCGGCTCTAATTGAGCACCCAGCCCATCCGTCTCACCATCACGAAATGCAACCTGCGGAAACGATTAACAACAATTAACCCTAGTACAATTTAGTTCAGCATCACAATTTCACATATCAAATTGAAATGACAACCGAGAATTGGAAGGTTGTATCTTACATCTTGAGCTTGATCTTCCCCTCTGTCGAGGCAATCATTGGTGTGAAGGTGTCGCTGTTCCTCACTGAAGCTGGAGATATCCACACCACACAATGGACAAAGAACAGAACCTCCAACGCCATCGCCATCAACACGTGGCATCATCCTAGAGCTTTCAGCTTCATCTAACTCGTTGCACAAATTCAGCAACAGATCGAGCTCCGAATCATCACCACCACCATCATCATCCAAAGGTTTTCCAGATCCGTGGTTGAGCCGCGCGTGTGGTCCCAACGCCACCAGCCTGGACTCTATCGAATTTCGAAAGTACGTGCCCTTGGTTTTCTTCTTCAAGTCCGGGGACTCAGCGGAGCAGGAAGAAACGACGTCGTTTTGGTGTTGGGAATGAGAAACGGTGGAACAATCTATGGTGGAAGGAATGCAATCCAAGCTGCAGCTTTCAAAGTCGTTGTCGTGAGGGGGAACGTTCTCCTTGTCGAAGTGATGTGTGGTGGTTGATTTGTGCTTAGGCTTCTTGGATGGACGGTGATGATTGAAAGGGGAGAGTGAGTGTTGGGAAAGTGTGGTCTGGGTAAGAGGGAGGTGGAAATCATCGTCGTAATCGTCGTGTTCGGGAAAAGAGAACTGAGCTTCAGTGTGGCAGTGGCTGCGGCTCATTTTCAAACTAGGAAAGAGATCGACAGCAGAAGAAACCCCTCTTTCAAATAATTTTGCTGCTTCTGAATGGAGGGAAAGCTCCATCTTTTTTTCTTTTTTCGTGGTTGGGAAAGCTCCAACTTAGTTGGTTTGGTTTGGATATGATAAAACCTAGAAGCTGATCCCACCTGGCCCAATAAAGCCCAACTCATTTCCCCCTTTATCTTTGGTGAATTCTTTGGTACCGAGACCAAATCATACAGAGATAAAGAGATTCCCTCCTTGTCCAAAAAAAAAAAGAGATTCCCTCTAATTTAGGTTCGGCCTAAAATATACAATGAGTCCATTCTTAAGACCCTAATTCGGCCTTATACCTAATAAAATTTTATATTTCTTGCCCATGTATCATTTGGTATAAATCATGAATCAATTGAATTTTTCTTTCTATAATATAGAAATGTGAATAAGCTCATTCGTTAAGAAGCACAATCAATTTAGTGTATCATTAATAATAAGAATCAATGTAATATAAGGAACACCGATGAGCTCAACTTTTCATACAATTGTTACTTATTAACATTTAAAAAACATCCCAAATATGTATAAATCAACATCAATAACTCAAAATCCAATTTAACTTTTAAGATTAAAACTCAAAATTCAGATAAAATAACAATAATGCAGGAAATTTAAGACCAAAGTTGTAGGACAAGTCATTGAAATTGATAGAGAAAGAGATTCATCGTTTTTTGCCACAGTGGGATATGTACAGACAAGGAGATGAGGAAGAGAAAAACGTAAAAATTGAATGACCCAGTTAATGTGAGTCGCTAAAAATTGAATGCGGATTGCTAAAAAAATGAATGTTGTAGCAATTTTAATAGAAGGTGGTTAGAAAATTTAAAAACGATGGTACATACAAATCAAAGAGTACATTTATATATTATTATTATTATTATTATTATTATTATTATTATTATTATACCAAACGCATGATGAATTTGTGGTACGCATGGTTTGTTTTTTTCTTTTTTAAATGCTTCCCAGTGTAGATGAGCATGACACGTGTTGAGGATGGGTAATATAAGTGACATGTTGCATTATCTAGTCGAAATTGTATAAAGAAGTATAGATGGGTTAAAAAAAATTTTAACCTTAAATTCGAATATGGGCTAAATTGCAAATTTTTTTATAAGTATAGAGACTTAATTACAGACTTTTGAATTATAGGAACCTGGTTGCAATTCCACTGAAACTACAAAGGCCTAATATATAATTTAACCTTATTATTATTACTACTAAGACTAAGTAGTTCACAAAATCGGGTTAAGCCAGATCCCTCCTAATTTAGGTTTGGCCTAAAATATACAATGAGTCTATTCTTGAGACTCTAATCCGTCCCTAAACCCAATGAAAGTTTTACATTTCTTGTCCATGTATCATTTTGTATAGATCATGAATCAATTGAATTTTTCCTTCTATAATATAGAAATGTAAACAAGCTCATTCATTAAGAAACACAATCAATTTGGTGTATCATTAATAATAAGAATCAATGTAATATAAGGAACATCGATGAGCTCAACTTTTCATACAATTGTTACTTATAAATATTTAAAAAACATTCCAAATATGTATAAATAAACACCAATAATTCAAAATTCAATTTCACTTTTAAGATTAAAACTCAAAATTCAGATAAAGTAACACTAATGCAGGGAAATTGAAATTGATAGAGAAAGAGATTTATCATTTTTTGCCACAGTGGGATATGTGCATATGGGACATGAGGAAGAGAAAAAGGAAAAGGTAAAAATTGAATGATCCAGTTAACGTGAGTTGATAAAAATTGAATGCAGGTTGCTAAAAAATTGAATGTTGTAGCCAGTTTAGTAGAAGGTGATTAGAAAATTTAAAAACGATAGTACATATAAATAAAAAAATACTTTTATATATTATTATTATTATTATACCAAACGCATGATGAATTTGTGGTACGCATGGTTTGTTTTTTCTTTTTTAAATGCTTCCCAGTATAGATGAGCATGACACATGTTGATGGTGGATAATATGAGTGACACGTTGCATTATCTTGTAGAGATTGTATAAGGAAATATAGATGGGTTAAAAAAAATTTAACGTTAAATTCGATTATGGGCTAAATTGTAAATTTTTATATAAGTATATGGACTTAATTACAAACTTTTAAATTATAAGAACCTGGTTGCAATTCCACTGAAACTACAAAGACCTAATATATAATTTAACCTTATAATTATTACTACTAAGACCAAGTAGTTCACGAAATTGGATTAAGACAGATCCCTCCTAATTTAGGTTCGGACTAAAATATACGATGAGTCTATTCTTGAGACTCTAATCCGGCCCTAAACCCAATGAAATTTTTACATTTCTTTCTCATGTATCATTTTGTATAAATCATGAATCAATTGAATTTTTCCTTCTATAATATAGAAATGTAAACAAGCTCATTCATTAAGAATCACAATCAATTTGGTGTATCGTTAATAATAAGAATCAATGTAATATAAGGAACACCGATGAGATAAACTTTTCATAAAATTGTTACTTATAAATATTTAAAAAAACATTCCAAATATGTATCAATAAACACCAATAATTCAAAATCCAATTTAACTTTTAAGATTAAAACTCAAAGTACAGATAAGGTAACACTAATGCTAGGAATTTAAGACCAAAGTTGTAGGACAAGTTATTGAAATTGATAGAGAAAGAGATTCATCGTTTTTTGCCACAGTGGATATGTGCAGACGAGAGATGAGGTAAAAAAAAGGAAAAGGTAAAAATAGAATAATGGTCCAGTTAATGTAAGTTGCTAAAAATTAAATGCAGGTAGTCAAAAAATTGAATGTTGTAGCCAGTTTAGCAGAAGATGATTAGAAAATTTAAAAATGATGATACATATAAATAAAAATATCTTTATATATTATTATTATTATTATACCAAATGCATGATGAATTTGTGGTACGTATGGTTTGTTTTTTCTTTTTTAAATGCTTCCTAGTGTAGATGAGCATGACACGTGTTGAGGGTGGGTAATATGAGTGACACGTTGCATTATCTAGCAGAGATTGTATAAGGAAGTATCGATGGGTTAAAAAAAATTTTAACGTTAAATTCGAACATTGGCTAAATTACAAATTTTTTTATAAGTATATGGACTTAATTACAAACTTTTAAATTATAGGAATCTGGTTGCAATTCCACTGAAACTACAAAGAGCTAATATATAATTTAACCTTATTATTATGACTACTAAGTAGTTCAAGAAACCGGGTTAAGACAGATCCCTCCTAATTTAGGTTCAGCCTAAAATATACGATGAGTTTATTCTTCAGACCCTAATCTGACTCTAAACTCAATGAAATTTTTACATTTTTTGCCCTTGTATCATTTTGTATAAATCATTAATCAATTGAATTTTTCCTTCTATAATATAGAAATGTAAACAAGCTCATTTATTAAGAAGCACAGTCAATTTGGTGTATCGTTAATAATAAGAAACAATGTAATATAAGAAACACCGATGAGCTCAACTTTTCATACAATTGTTACTTATAAATATTTAAAAAATATTCTAAATATGTATCAATAAACACCAATAATTCAAAATCCAATTTAACTTTTAAGATTAAAACTTAAAATTCAGATAAAGTAACACTAATGCAGGAAATTTAATACCAAAATTGTAGGACAAGTCATTGAAATTGATAGAGAAAGAGATTCATCATTTTTTGGCTAAGTGAGATATGTGCATATGGGAGATGAGAAAGAGAAAAAAAAAAGGTAAAAATTGAATGTTGTAGCCAGTTTAGTAGAAGGTGGTTAGAAAATTTAAAAACAATGATACATAAATATCAAAGAATACATTTATATATTATTATTATTATTATACGAAACGCATGATGAATTTGGAATACGCATGGTTTGTTTTTTCTTTTTTAAATGCTTCCCAATGTAGATGAGCATAACGCGTGTTGAGGGTGGGTAATATGAGTGACACGTTGCATTATCTAGCAGAGATTGTATAAGGAAGTATAGATGGGTTAAGAAATTTTTTAACGTTAAATTCGAAATGGACTAAATTGCAATTTTTTTTTATAAATATAGGGACTTAATTACAAACTTTTAAATTATAGGGACCTGATTGCAATTCTACTAAAACTACAAAGACCTAATATATAATTTAACCTTATTATTATGACTACTAACTACCCTAAACCCTAAACCCTAAATCGGGTTAAGACAGATCCCTCCTAATTTAGATTCAGCCTAAAATATACGATAAGTCTATTCTTGAGACCCTAATTCAACTCTAAACCCAATGAAATTTTTACATTTTTTGACCGAATGAAAATCGAATCATCTTCAATTAAATTTTAAAGTAAAAAAATAATAACCAATTATATAATAATAACACATATATTTAGTTCTTATGCAAATAAAACATAATATAATTTTAAAATAATATAACACAATATTGAAACATTGTTTCAACTCTCAAATCTAATTTAAATTTTTAAACAAATACAAAATACAATTCGTAAATAGAATTGGGTCAAATGAGTCTGAACATTGCGTATAGTGAGTATTGTAAAAAAATTCGGCCAATTAATTAAAAGATACATAATCACATAATTATATTTCGTTGTTCATTAATTTTCTTCATACACACTATTATATTATTTAAAAAATTAATTATTTATATACAACTGAGCCATCTTAGAGGGATTGGATGTGACTTGAGTTTAGGCTCAACTTCAACTTCATATTTTTATCGAGTTGATTTTATTAACTTCAGTCTTAACTCCAACCACATTGAAGAAGGAAAAAAAAAACACAAATTACATCGAATTCAAGCCATATACACCCCCAAATTTATTACCTTATATTGTATTCTCACACGGGGATGTGATTTAAACCCAAAAAATGAATAATAAAAAGAGGGACAAAAGGATATTCGGTACCTATTGTTATTTATAAATTTGTTACAGTTTCAATTTTATTGGATAAATTATACTTTTAATAAATTTGTCAAAGTTTTAAAAATATCATTTAGTTTTATTTTATTTTAATTTTATCTTAAAAAATTTTTATTTGCATCAAATCATACAATTAATTAGACACAAAAAAAAATCATACAATTAATTTTTAAAAAATGTAAGACCAATTTAATAATAATTTTATAAGAATAACCTTTAACATAAATAAATTAAACACAATGTTTTATCACTAACTCCTAATTATTAAATATTATTGTCGAATTGATCTTAAGAGTTTAAAAAAATTAGTTACTAAATATATATTTGATATAAATAAAAAAATTTGAAAGAAAATTAAGTATGAATAAAATTTAAAGATATTTTTAAATTTTTTAATAGATTTCAGGGAAAAATAAATTTGAAAAAAATGTAAAAAATTTGCAAAACTTTTATTTTCTACATCAACAACTTATTTTTTCTTTTAAATATTGACTAATAGTTTTTCGTAAAAAAATTTAACTATTTGACCGTAAAAAAATTTACTATAAGAGTAAAATTAAAATTTATTTTAAATGTGAATAATAAAATCGAATCAAATTAAACGTTAGGAGTATTTTTGAAATTTTTCGCAAAAACGTTAGAGACATAAACCATACTTTACCCTAAAAATTATAAATTTCAAAAAAATTAAACTATTGGAAAGTTTTGAAGTATACCGGTGTATCGATATACCTATAATCTGTAACCGTTGATTTTGATTTATATATAATTTTTATTTTCTTTTAATTAAAATCAAAGGTTACAGATTATAGGTATACCAATACACCGGTATACCTAAAATTTTTCCTAAAGTATTATTTTACTGCTTCATAAATTTAACAATAAGTTTCTTTTTCAATATTATCAGTATCATAGTAGTTAGGGTGCAGTTAATGGCTTCACCAATCCTGCAACCCATATGTTTGCGATTGGATAGAAAATGAGGCGTTAATTATTACGTTTAACTCAATCACTATTTTAACCGTGTTAGGAAGGGAGGTTTAGTGTTTAATTTAACGTGATTATTTAAACCAACGCTTTGTTGCCAAGTATGAAAAGATATTAAACCCTCTAATTACTGAAGGGTAAACAAGAAATTACCTTTAACGAAGTGAGGGAGGTATAAAACATGCAAACGACAATTTCAGTGGTTACGTTTTGGGCTTTTATCTGCTCTCTTGCCACTCCAACTGAATCTGCGATCCAATCACCTCGCCAATGGCCGTCGACGACAGGTGGTGCGTCGTCACCGGAGGTCGCGGCTTCGCCGCCCGCCACCTGGTGGAAATGCTTATCCAAGACAACACCTACTCCGTTCGCATCGCCGATCTCGGAGCCACTATCGAACTCGAACCTTCCGAGCAACTCGGCACTCTAGGCCAAGCCTTGAGCTCTGGTCGCGCCCAATACGTCTCTCTCGATCTTCGTGAGAAGGAACAAGTCCTCAAAGGTTACCTCTCTTAACCAGTTCAATTAATTTTTTCTTTCTATAGAAATGGCAATGTATTTGACGGTGTCGTTTCTCGTTGCAGCATTGGAAGGTTGTGAGGTTGTTTTCCACATGGCTGCTCCAAACTCATCCATTAACAACTACCAGCTTCATCATTCTGTCAATGTCCAAGGTAAAATGCTTAATCTTGTGATCGTTTGCTTTTTCTTCATGGGGATGCCAACTGTTTGATGGAAGGTCTGAAAGGAAAGTAACTGACACTGAGATTTTTGTTTTGCAAGGAGCACAGAATGTCATTGATGCTTGTCTCCAGCTTAGAGTGAAGCGGCTTGTTTACACCAGCTCATCTAGTGTTGTATTTGATGGAGTTCATGGAATTCACAATGGAAAGGAATCGATGCCCTATCCTCCTAAGGTACCTGCCATAACTACTCTCTATGTTGCTTGTAACACGAGTTAATACATGCATGTTGTATATTGGGTATTTTGAGAGACTTGAAATATTTCTCAATTCTGTTAACCTGTTATTTATGCAATTGGCGCGGTCCTAAACTGAGTTCTGCACTGCTTTCAGCATAATGATCATTATTCTGCCACTAAAGCTCAGGGTGAGGAGTTGATTTTGAAGGCTAATGGGACTAGCGGACTCCTGACATGCTCTTTACGTCCTAGTAGCATTTTTGGTCCTGGTGATAGATTGATGGTACCTTCGTCAGTCGATGCTGCCAAGGCAGGGAAAACCAAGGCAAATATTCCTGTACCTTCTGATTCTGTAGATATGGTTTTTGTGTATGTGATATTCTTTCTGGCATCCTCATTGTACTTTGTGTTCATTTAGCAATCTGAGTATGGGCTGTAGAATACATTAATGTAGTTTTTGCATGGTTTAGGCAGGCTTAATGTTTATTAGGTCTGTTTTGTTCTTTTATATCCAAAACCCTTTGTGCTGAGCAGAATGAGAACAGTCAGCAATTAGCTTGACTATACTGCTTTGTTGAGCCTTGTAACTGATGCTATGGCAACTCAGTCATACTTCCTGACTCTTAATGTGAGTTCTGCTGAAGACTATGAGTGGTCTGAATTTTGGTACTCTCCTTCAATAGCTAATTAATCTGGACGGTTAATCTTGAGTAAGATGTAGCTTGATGGTTCAAATTATCCTTGAATTTAAAGAAATTGGCATGTTGCAAGTAATAGAAAACCTTTGTGCTTCCGGAAATAAAGAGGGATTTGGACAGAGCAATATGCACATGTAACTTATAACTAGAAATTTTCTTTAAATTGTGTCGTTAATTTATATTTCTCTCTTGAACAGTTCATTATTGGTGATGGCAATAACATGTATGATTTCACTTATGTTGGAAATGTGGCTCACTCCCATTTATGTGCCGACCGAGCTCTGGCTTCAGAGGGGGAGGTTTCAAAAAAAGCTGCTGGAGAGGTACCTTTGGAAGACTCTGTCATTACATTTTTTGTATATTTGTTTAATTATGTAAATGAAGATTTAAACATGGACATCTTAGAAGGTGGTGATGATCATCCTGCTCTATTTTAGATAGGTTGTTGGTTATTCACACATGTAAATTCTTTTAGAAAATACTATTGCTAACATCATGATGAGTTGATCATACATTTATGGGTAGAATTTCTTCTTTTGGGCGAATAACATGACCTAGAATGTATATGTTTCAGCAAAGGCATTATGTTCAACCTAGTTAGTTTGTTAGATTCTAATTTAAACAAATTATGAATTTTACAAAAGGTTCATTTGGCATTTGCGTAGTGAAGGAGGGGCGGGGAAGGTAATTTTTTTTAGCAATTTCTGTAGTGTTTTTCATGCTGAAGGTTTGCTTTTTGTTTTTGTTCCCCCCTCCCTTTCCTGTAGGCATATTTCATAACAAATATGGAGCCTATTAAATTTTGGGAGTTCATGTCACTTATTCTAGAAGGTCTTGGATATGAAAGGTATACTGTTAGTCATTTGTTATTTCTTGCTCTCACTTTGCTTATGTTATTTCTTTTTGTTGATTGATTGAATGTAAGCTCTCATTTTTTTTTTTTTTTGTGATCCTCCTCATGTAAAACTAAAGTTTCTCAATTCATGACCAGGAAAATTAGCATTGGTCCATTATTTGCAAAAGATACAAAGTGGAAAATACTCAAAAAGAAATATTTACTATCACACTGTAGACTTCTAGTTAAATCCTAATCAAATACCAAAGGTAAAATAAGAAAGATATACAACAACGGCAAAGCCTTATCCTACCAGGTGAGATTGGCTACATGGATTAAATGGCACCATTGTGCCGTATCATGTATCATGCTTGTCTGCAATTAGATCGTTCACACAAAAATCTCGCTTGACCACTTTATGTAGAATCTTTTAGGACTTCCTCTACCTCTAACCACTAGTTTATCTTCCTCTGATCCACCATTCTCACCAGATGTTCTGCTGGCCATCTCTTCAAATGTTCAAACCATCTAAGATGATATGTCACCATCTTTTCAACAGTGAGTGTTCCTTCAACTTTCTATCTCATATCCTCATTCCCTATATGTGTATGACCGCTCATCCACCGAAGGGTACTCATTTGGGCTACACTGAATTTATGTTCATGTTCACCCTTTGCCACCCAACATTTCGTTTCATACAACATAACTGGTCTAATGGCAGTTGCTAAAGTTTACCCTTATGTTTTAGATGTACTTCCTTTGTCGCATGTAAAAATTGAAGCACTCCTTCATTTTGACCAACTTATTTGAATCTGATGATTTATAGTTTCCTCTATTTCTCCATTGTCTTGAATAATACAACTAGGATGGTAAAATCTGGTGGTATAATATAATATCTTCTCCAATTTTCACTTATTTGTTAGTTTTTCTCCTTCCGCTGCTAAATTCAAATTCCATATACTCATGTCCATCATTAAATAAGTTGTGAAAGTAGCTCTTCTATCTTTCATTGATGCTCTCATTTGTGGCCAGAACTTCACCACTGTTGTCCTTATTGCACTTAATTTTATCCAAATCTCTATTCTTTCTTTCTTGACCCTTTGCTATCTTGTAAATGCATCTTTCCTCTTCTTTGGTATTATTTTGCAGTTAGCACAAAAATTTTCGGTTGGACTTTCTTAACAAAAAGAAAATGTGCTGTTCATCCTACATGACCTCTTCTCTGTTTATAATACAGTCATTCTGGCAAGGCACCAGATTGTAACTAAAATTTTATGACACCACATACTCAGACAAAAACTTCTTTGTTTTTGTTTGATAATGTGGAAGGTGCAAACCTATGCTGAGCATAGGGCTGAAGTTGCTATCAAATACGCATATGGGATTATTGGAAATTTTCGTCTTATCATAGCTGTTATTTGGTATCCTTTTGATTTTTTATTATAATCAGATAAAATTCCTTTCTGTTACCTCTCTTTTTGTGGGATTGTTCACTGCTGCTCTGGCTTTTCTTTTAAATGTTAATGAGAATTTTGGTTTTCTACTTTTCTATCATCATTAATCATTTCTATTCTATGTTTCTATATTTCTTATAGTTAAATTGGAAAGAATTACAGGATACAGTTTTGTTTTTAATCCCACTAAAAAATTGTAAAAGAATGGTTATGGCTTTATCAATTCCTTTCATCTGTTAGCTGAGTTCATTTAGTTTGCAGGCCAAGAATAAAGATCCCTGCCTTTGTTATCATGCCAATTGCAATATTGGTGGAGTATACATATAGGCTGCTAGGTCCATATGGTATGAAGGTGCCTCAGTTAACACCTTCAAGAGTAAGACTCCTGTCTTGCAACAGAACTTTTGATTGCTCAAAAGCAAAGGAGCGCCTTGGATATGAACCCATTGTAACGCTAAAGGTTCTGTGATATTTCTTGATTTCATTATGCATTGAATATTTTGGTTTTTTGTTCTGTAGAACCTTTGTGTAGTTTCTAATTTGATGCATATCCTCTGTGATCTATTTTCCTTGCAATCTTGGCACATTGATAAAATAAAATAATGTTCAATTCTGGAATTCTACTCATAACTGATAATATTGAGTTATTATCATTATTTTGAAGTCAACTATCAGATTTGACTTGTAAAATATATGGTGTTTTAGTGCACAAAGGTTCTTATTTTTATAGTGGTGAGTGTTAGATGCTAGTCCTAGTTGTTGCCTAGTGTTTCATTTCTAATGTGATTGTATTTATTTATTTTTCTGCAGGAGGGTCTGCAGAGGACAATTGATTCATTTTCACACTTGAGGGCTGAAAATCAACTTAAGGCCAAAAGAGAAGGGCCCTCAAAAGCTTCAATATATCTTGGGAGTGGAAGAGGTATCACTAATCAACTATAATCCATTTAACTATTTGATTAGAAACTCTGGATATGCTGATTCGTTTAATGCTGTTTAAGGTTTGTTGTAAAGGAGAGTTAAAAACTTATAATAATACTCTTCTGATGATGTCACTTGATTGAAACTCTTGCTTGACTGCATAATATGGTTGAGTAACTTTTGGTTTTATTTTGAGTTCAGATGACAAAGTTTGTTTTGCTAGAAATGGGAAAGTGATAGAACCAGTGAGAGAGATGAGAGAAACGGTTGTGTTTATTGCTCATACGATGGGAATTCCCAATCCTCACGAAGGGTTACACGGCTGGAGTACCAGCTGGGAGAGAAAAATACTCTCAACAACTAACAGAAAATGCACAATTCACAATGAGAAACTAACAACTAGCTAAACAGTATTTATATAGGCAGTTGGAGTAGACTATCTATTCCTGCCAACTCAGCCTTCTACTGACTAAGACCCCACAGAGAATAACAGAATACAAACAGAATTATTTACCAACTATTTACCTTTTCTGGAGTAGACCTTACCATACCTGTTGCTGGCCATAACACTATCAGAAAGTCATATATTCATTTTCAGAGACAAATAAACTTGGGAAAATCACGACTGCTAATGTGGCATTTAGCCTCAAACCGTGGGCCACTTCTCATAATATACTATCTATTCTATGTAGATCTATGTTGATATGAAGCATTTCATTTTACATTTGTAATTTCTTATTGATGTGAAAATGCAAAGAATGTGAAGGAATTGTTGGAACTTAGAAGTTCCAACTTAGAATCGTATGCTAACTCAAATACTCAAGCCATTATCATTAATTTATTAAATTGTAATGGTTTCATCTATATACTCAAGAGTCAAGACATTATCAAATCCCCTTGGTGCTGGGAGTGATTTTACCATTTACATTTTTCTATCTATTGGTTATAACTTGTAATCGATGTACTCATTTGCAGTTGCTGACACATTGCTTTGGAAGGATAGAAAGCAAACTTTCACCACATTGTTAGTCTTGATTGCAATATACTTCAGCTTCATTGCACCTGGGAATACTTTCATTACTGCTCTTTCAAAGCTTTTATTGTTCATATCAATCTTTTTATTCATTCATGGGATTCTACCGGCAAAAATGTACGTACACTATCTACTATTTAAGGTTTAATTGTCAATTAAATTATGATATATGATTTACATAATTTGTAACCATGAAGATGATCTGGCTGTTTGAAGCATTGTAGTTCAGTTTCCAATGCGAAGATAAATGCTAACTATCTCTTGTATTCTATGTATATGAAGATTGGGGTATACTGTTCAGAAAATGCCCAAATCCTGGTTTCACTTATCAGAAGACATGTCACATCAAATTGCTGTCTCACTGGTATCAACATGGAATAACCCTATGAATGTTTTGAAATCCCTTGGACAAGGGATTGACTGGATCCTATTCTTTAAGGTACCTAAACTGCATTGCATTTCCCCCCTTGCCATTGCTTGCTTCTACAATGCCCATGTAATATATAAGATGCATATAAGTGATCTACAGCTTAAGTTGTGAAATTTGCTAAAAAAGCAAGGCCTTAGTTTTGGAACTGTCATTTCAAAATTTCATGTTAGATTTTGAATATGGGGAGGATTGGATATCCAGTCTACTTCAATTTACCGAGGGTAAATTTTCTTGAGTATCTAATGCACTGAAATATCTTCGCCTTGATCAACAGGTTGTTTTCTCTTTGCTCCTTCTTAGCTTCTTTAGTGCATTTTCTCTCCAGAGTTTATATAAGATAGGTATGCCCTCTCTCTCTCTCTCTCTCAAAGAATTTGCACTTGTATGTACCATTTGCCTACTCAGAAAAATATACTGCTAGACTTGCCTCCACTTATTTAAATGATTGAATCTGTTCATACTACCTGTTTCACAATTGTATTTGTTTATTGCTACTGAATTTATTCATAAGCAATTCTAAAAGGCTGATGTACCAACCCATACCGGGTAATTACCTAGTTGTGACTACTTATCAACTAAGTATATAATAAACAAATACTTCCTAAATACAAATTAGTTTTCATTAAACATCAAATTTCCTAAGGGTATTAATTAAAATATTAAATATAGAACACCAACTTGGGTTGGTCAAGTAGTTAGCTTACTTGTTTGCTTAAACAAGTGTCAAATGTTTGAATCCACCTTAGTGGCCAGCGGCAAACTCTTAAATAGAGCTCCGATCTACGGCAGCTTAGTCCTTGGCCAGCGCCCAGCGGTCACATGTATCCCGTGGGAAACAAAAAAAAAGTATTAAATGTATATAAAGATTTTATTGAGAATCTAAAGATTTACGAATAAAGTAATAATAACATGTTTGAATCCGTAGTTCCTTGATGGTAAATTGGTAATGAATAATAATGATCTATTTTTCTTGTAATTACAGGACTTACCACTGCTTTTATTGGTTTCTACATTTATGAAAAGAAGGAGGAAGAAATTGATGAGTTATTCATGAAAGCACTTTCTTTTGGATGCAAATTGAAATCTGATGCCATGAGGAAGT
>JASCZI010241658.1:338058-349348 GCA_036250425.1 Stylosanthes scabra
TTGTATCCCCCGTTTTTTTTCTTGGATATCTGCCAAAGGGGCATGAGTACTATCTCAAGTTGTGTATGCTGTGGAGTTCATTGTATGATTGTACAATACTGGGATTTTTGTTTTCTTTTTTAAATTTATACTCAACCAACCTAAAAGATGTTAGTATTTATCTGTTAAAAATTCTTAAGCTAGTTTGGAATTCAAAATTACAATGCGCAGGGCTGTCTTCCTATCATTGACGCTCGGCTATGTAGCTTGCTAGGTTCAAATTAGCAATTGTTCTGCCGGACAATAGACATGATGTAGCATTCTTGGACTAAAACATGAATAGTTTCTTGTTTTAAGCTTTTAATCTTCCGTACTGCATCGACATTTAATTATTTTTTTTTATTTCTTTAGTCGGAGACATTTAAATATCTAAATGATATATTCATCAGTTGTGCTAAAACCATGTAAAATTATGAATTTGTGAGCAAAATTATAAAACCATGAGTTGGTAACAGAGTTCTGAGACGCTGTGATATTCACACTTTTTTTTTTTGTCAAATTGTTTCTTAGGGTCTGTAGAATTAAAAGATGCAGTTTTGCTTTTTTAAATTTTTTTTTAATTGTGCAATTTTGTTTTTTAATTTAGTGTCATAAAATAAATGTTAAGATTATTTTTAGAAGGTTTTTCATTTTTTAAAATAAATTTACAACAAATGCAATGAAAAAATAAATAATTTATATTTTCAATAAAAGTATTTTTGAATGTTATTGAGAAAATTTTGGGAGTTAACATATTTGAGAGTAAATGTATTTGATAGTGTTCACCAAAAAAATGTATTTGATAGTAATGGTAGATGAGTTATGGATGATAGCTCATATATTATGTGAGTAATCATTTTCATTCTATTTGGATTATAATGTTTTTCTATTTTGGAAGATAAATTTTTTTAATTTTAAATGATAATTTAATTATTGTTATCTAAGGATTTCCTAACGTTGATTCCATAACTTAATATGTTATGTATTTTTAGAATTTTTTTCCTCATAGATGAATTTTAAATCCGAGACTTCTTAATTTCTTACAACAGCGAAGAGAGTAATAACATATGAGTTATAGTTTAGGAAAGTTTTCTCTTATTCAACCGTTTTTTTTTATTAATTTAAAAATATTAATTATTATAATTTTTAAAAGGGTAACGCTATTTGAACAAGTGGTTTTGGCCAACCAAGTTCAACCAAGTGATTTATTTCTGTGCTAAATAGAGTATTATTTCAGTGTCAAATAGTATAAAAAATGCACCTAAATAAAGTTTTATTTGACATCGAAATAGTCTTCTATTTAGAATAGAAATAAATCACTTTGTTGGACTTGATTGACCAAAACCACTTGTTCACGTAGAATTATTGTTTTTAAAAATATATTATTCATGCATTCAATTTGTTATTTGAATAATATTTATCACTTCAATATTATCATTACATTATATGTATCAATTTTGTGATTAGAACTAATGAATTTACGAAAATATACTTTTAAAATTATGATCTACAAAATATGCACAATAAACATATATCTATCTTATTCTAAAATATCATACATAATATAAAAACTAATAATGGTTTTAATATTTTTTATTTTAAAAAATTGAATTTATATTCAATAGTAATGCAACACATATACGTATTTTATATAATCAAGTCCAACCAAATATTTCCAATCCATTTTCACCAAAAGAGTATGAAAACGCACGCGAAGACTTCTTCCTGTTTTCCGCTACAGCTTCTCCTCTTCCTTCTTTTTTTTCTTCTTGCTACTACATCGCAAGGATCATTGTTTTTGCTACTTATTTGCTATTTACATTTTTTTGAACTTCAAACTTTTAGGAAAAGGTTTGATTGTTAGAATAATAATGTATGCTATTTATTTCAATGGATTCTTAAAATAACTTAAGTGTTTTAATTAGTAGATAAATATAAGAATATGACTATTAAAGACAAAAACATTGACATATATATGATTTTTTTATTTATATATCAATATTGTTTTTTCCTATGAGTAATGAATATTTGTGTTGTTTGAATATATGAAATGCACTGAATACATTTAAATGAAAAGAAAACGTTTTTGTTAAAGAAACTACAAAATACAAATAAATAAAATTGTGATACATGTGTGTCATATTTTTAAGTATCAAATAACATAAATTGACACATGATAATGTAATAATAGAGCATACATAGTGCAAAGTAAGGTTTGTAACTCATCCTCTTTATAAAAACACCTCCCTCGCTAACACTTCTTCATACTTATCTCTCTCTTTTCCTCATACAACACTTTCTAACATTTTTTATCTTATAGGAGGATCTCCTCCTCCACCAGCAGTCCACCACCATCAAGAAGACCTGCTAATAATACCACCACCGTTGTAATCATTGGTGTGTGGCCATCTTTAATGCATATCTAATGATCCTTCTCTTCATCATAATCACCGTTATTATTATCAGCGACATTTGTAAGCTTCTAATAATAATAAAGAATAATTACTATTTTAGTCATAAAGGTTTACGATCTAAATTAAATTGGTTCAAAATGGTCCTCAAGTTTAAAATCAACATTTTACAATTTTATCCATTTTATTTATTACAAAAATCCTAACCCCAAATCTCCTAAATCACCATCATAGCCACCTCTAACCCAACCCTATCTCACTCACTCTCACTCACAACCGCTCCATCCATCTCTCTCACAATCAGTTGAGATCTGTTCAAGCTTTTCTCTCTACATCAGCCAGTCTCAGCCGCCCTAATCGCAATGTTATTCTCGCACAACACTCTGGCTCTGGAGACGTCCCTTATTTTCGTACCATCACTAAACTCCATTTAAAGGTTTGTCGCTGATCATTGGATTTCTACATGCACAAGGTAGAATTTGAACCATCGACACTTGCTTAAGCGGATTAATAAGCTAACCACTAAACCAATCCAAATTGATTACATAAATAATATTTTTAACTCTTCAATTTGATTTATAAATGATTTGGCCTCTCATTTGGCCCCATTCCCTTCTCTTTTATGTCGATGGAGCCAACTCCCAATTCTATTACTCCTCCACTTCGCCCTGCACACTCAAAATTATACCATACTAATAATAACAATATAATTCGGATGAAACTATGGTTTCCTTCTCTTATTTCTCTTTTTATTTCTTTCCTTTTTATGTTTGTCTTTTTATTTCGGTTTTTTTTTAAAATAAATAATATAAGAACAATATTTACCAAAAAAAAATATGATTATGATTGTTTATCAAATTGCATCACTTATTTATTGCTGCGGGCTCTAAACGAGGGACTACATTGAAGGAGTGTCGCGACCACTGCTGGAGGTAATGGTGCAGCAAGGGTGGCTGAAAGACGCAAGGCTGCGGCATTGGTTGGACGAGGGTATGCCGCGTCCTCTGCCTGCAGCATTGGGGAGAAGTGATGACTCACCTCTTGACGCGACACTGTTGTGGAGGTAAATAGGATGCAGATCCATAATAGAAGAACGATAGGATGCACCAATGAACGCATTAATCCATGAATTAGGACGGATCCATAATAGAAGAAAAATAGGATGCACCAAAATGCTCCAAAACTCACTACTAATCTTACTATACATGTAATTCAAAACATTATTCACCTTCTGGCGCCATGAGGTACTGTCAATGCTCCCTAATAAAGAGAGAAAACAAAAGGTGGTTAGATTTTAAATTTTCTTTATAAAAAAGATGAGGTAATTTTTGACACAAAAAAAAAAAAATCTCACCAATAAGAACTTTCATTAGTATGAGAAGATACTTTAACGTTGCTATGAATCTGAGAAAAGTCTGAAAGCATTAAAAAGAAAAATAAGATGGACATTCATTCTAAATATTTTGACAGAAGTTCATTGTGTAAATAGCAAATAAGAAATAAGAAAAGTTTCATGTAAACTTAGTACGAGAAGCCAACTTACAAGAGTTTGTGGGACTTTTACATGATTCCATGTCAAACTTCGAACAGAGAAAACCATATATTGCATATTTGGTGTACGTTAACAACTTAGCGTGCATCCTATTTACCTCCGCAACAGTGCCGCGGCCAGAGGGTGAGTCATCACTTCTCCCCAATGCCACAGCCTTGCGTCTTTCAGCCATCCCTGCTGCACCAGTGCCTCCAGCAGTGGTCGCAACACTCCTTCAATGCAGTCCCTCATTCAATGTCCGCAGCAATAGATAGATGATGCAATTTGGTAAATAATTATAATTGTATTTTTTTTGGTAAATATTGTTTTTATATTATTTATTTTTAAAAAAACCTTTTATTTCATATATACAATGGAATCGCAACAAATAACGTAAGACATTTATAAATAATATTTTTAACTCTTCAATTTGATTTTGTTACACATAATAAAAACATAATAATTTTTCATGTCTTATTTAAGTCAAATTTATTTATTCTATATATTTTAAATGTTAAATAACATATTAAACTTTTATTTTGTTCTCGAATAATTTGATATTTTTTCTTTTTTAATTTTTGATATCAAATTTTCGATTTTATAAATTAAATATAAAAATTATTTGGTGAGAGTTAGTCCTCGTCCATTTTAATTTTTGTCTTGCGGCCTAAACCCTAATCTAATATTTGGTGAGAGTTGGTCTCTGTGCCTTATTTAGTTTCAATCGATCAATCCCCAAATTCAAAATATGCAATCCTTTATATTTTTTTTCAGAACCACATTTCGATACCTATTCCACTCCCAACAGCAACTAAGTTTTTTATTTTTGGATCCAAGAGGAATTGTTGTGTTCAGATTATCTAATTGTTTTGAAGCTTTCACATCTTGATCCTCTGCTGCTATTTCCTCATAGTTAAAAAAATCCATAGGTGAATTAGTGGCAACCAGAAGAATCAGGGATTTCCAATTAACTATTTTTCTTATGCGAAGAACCAGCCTTGTTTCAATTGTTTGTTTCTTATTCACCGAATGAAACTACATTCCAATACGATACACACTATTCACTATAACAATTCATTGATCCATTAGACTTGCTTAAGCAATTACAATAAAAAAAAATTAAACATAGACCATTCAATGCCAAAAAAAAATACAGGAAAAGTTTTAAGTATATGGGTATACCTATAATGTGTAACCGCAACCGTTAAAAGAAAATAAAAAATATATATAAATCAAAATCAATGGTTACAGATTACAGATATACCGGTGTATCGGTATACTTGAAAACTTTCCAAAAATATAATGGGTTTCGTTATTAAAATTAAGAAGTCCAAAATAGGGCTGTGCATGGCTCGGTCCGGCCCAAAGAAAATGAAATCAACCCGGTGATGCTATGAAATCGGGTCCGGGCCAAGCCTCGGGTCACTTGGGCCCGGCCTGGTGGCCCGATAGTATGTATAATTTAATAAAATATGTGAAATATAATAAAATTATATAAGAAATTGAGATTTTATCCACTATTGGAAGGTGAAATTTGACTTCTTGTATTATGTTTTTTTTTTACAAACTTTTATTATGTTTATGAGTAATGTTACGAAACCAATATTAGGGGACTAATAGGTAGCCAATGAGTGTAATTAGGAAAATAATAGGTGGTAAAAGATGAGAAAGAAAAGAAAGAAAAAATCTATTGGTCACTTATTGGCTAACAAATTATGGGCTCTCTAAACTTTCTTTATGTTTATATGTTACTATATTTTATTTGACTCCAATTTCAATGCCTAATTTGACTATCTTTTACTATCTTATATTATGTTTTTAGATTTTAACTTTTTATTTTATGTTTTGAATTGTGCTATTTATTTCCGTGTTATTTAAAACTTGTATTTGTTTGGAACTTAGATTAGATTTTAAGGATTATTTACACGTAACTTTATTGTATTTTATTTGCATGAGATTGAAATATTATGAATGTTAACATGTGATTAATGTTTTTTTTTTTGGACTTTAATGGTTCAAGACCCGATTTCACCCGGTCCAAAGATAACAAGATTTTATCGGGTTTAGGACCGGGTCTGGATCTAATAATAGACCCAATGTATTTTTCGGACCGAATCTGGGTTAAGGAAACCCGACTTCATACGCACCCCTAATCCAAAATTAGTGGCCCAACAATATTACTTGACCCGGCTTGAACCGCGAGCCAACTTCACACTGATCAGCTGCATCAATATGGGAGGCCTTGTATTTAGCCGTCATCAGACTCTCCTCAAAACAAGGAAAGGTCTGCGGCAGAAAATGACCCACTCTACATTCTAACAACTAATGACCACAGAAAACATAATTAATACATCTTGACTCTCAACATTTTAGAGAGCAAATTCCAGCGGCAATTTTTCGAGACATATCATATGATAATAAAACTGTTCGTGACATGTGAAATACTTCCTATAATTTATCTTATCGGCTCCTAAAATTCATGTTAGTTAAGTTTGGGTCCAAACTCCAAAATGTTCTTAACGGATATTTAAATTAAAATCAAATTAAAAAATAAAAATAAAAGATTGTTTCCAAACAAAACGAGAAAAAGCGTTATGCCTGTGGATTAGAAGAGAGTAATGAGGTGAGAAAATAAGTATTTAATTAATATTAAATTAAGATAGGGAAGATTAGAATTAGATATGGTAGAAGATTAGAAGTTATAAGATTTTTTACTTTATTATCTTACCAATTCTTTTACTAGATCCAAATTCAAATTTTATTTTATCCAAATTATATCAAAACGGATAGATTTTCAGTTGTTTTTTCCCCTTCTATTTATTGTTTTATCCAATAATTATCCCTCCAAATTTCAATTAAGCGCGGAAAAGAAAAGGGGAAGGAGGGAAACCTAGTTTGCGCCGCACGCTTCTTCTCTCTCTCACTGGTAAGGCGGTAACCACCATTGCTCCTCCGAACTGAGTCACACCTCACTCGCTCTCTGACTCAGTAACAGCACCTTCTTCTACACCCATAGCCATGGCTGACGTCATGATCATGAAAGACATTGAGGCCACCGCCTTCCGTCTCGGACTCGACCTTTCCTCCATTGATCTTGACTCCATACACCTCCCCCCTTCCGACGATTGCGGCATTCCCAGGTACTTCATCTCTCTTCTCTTTCTTCTTCTTCTTCTCTTATTTGGATTTCGTTTTCTGAATTTTCCCTTTTTTTTTTTTATCTATCTTTTAGTGATGATGAGGATGTTTACGAAGAGGACAATCCGGAGTTTGATTCTGGATTCGGCAACGTCATTGTTGTGGATAACGTTCCCATTGTTCCCATGGAGAAATTCGAGAAGCTGGAAACCGTTATTCGCAAAATTTACAGCCAGGTTGGTGATATAAAAGAAAACGGTCTCTGGATGCCTCTTTCTTCCGACTCTACCAAGACTTTGGGTTATTGCTTCATTGAGTTCAATACCCCTCAGGTATCTATCACTATCACTTTCCCTTTGTCTTCATCATTATCTGTTAAAGTGAGGCTTTTTATGTAGGTAAGTAGGTTGTACTATTTTAGTCCTTGAGATTGAGCTTCGCCCACCATCGCCACTATTTTAGTCACCACCGGTAATAGGTCGAAGGCCCGGAGCTCAATCTCATTGACTAAAATAATACTGTTAGAATCTTAGGTCAATCTGGTGCAAAGTCCCAATCTCAAGGACCTTGGGGCTTTAGTCGAATTTTCATGCATGAACCTCATAAGGAAAAATTTCTGTCCTATTTTTTACTTTGCAACCAAACATACCCTTGTTGAAGTTTATGTGTAGAATATATGAGGAATGTGCGGCTAATTGTGGTGGTTACTGGTTTGGTTGGTTGTTTTAGGAAGCAGAGCTTGCTAAAAAGGAGACTCAAGGATATAGATTGGACCGTTCCCACATATTTTCGGTCACCATGTTTGATGAATTTGATAAGTTTATGAAAGTTCCAGATCAATGGGCTCCTTCTGAGTCTAAGCCATATGCTCCAGGGGTAATGTTTGTCTCCTTTCTGCTTGTTTTTGCCGTTTGTTTTGTTCTTCTTGTGAAGGGTAAACTTTCTTTTCCCTTGCAATTATTTTCTTCAAACTTGATATGAATTGCTTAATCAAGGAACTTAAATTTATTTAGCATTAAGGTAAAAAATATCAATATGTAATTTCAGATTGTCCAACAAGCATACTTACATTGACAATTTTGGGCTTCTCATGGAAACCTTCATTGTTGAATTATTAATATGATTGAATCACCTGTTGGATAGGTTGGGGTTTGGGAAAATGTAATTATAATGGTATATTATTTATGGTTGTGCAGCTTCTCCCGTGGGAACTTGTAGCTTTTTTACTTGCAGTGTTTCTCACACTCTCTTGGCTGCGTCTCTTACAGGAAAATCTTCAGAATTGGCTCACCGATGCAAAAGCCCGAGACCAGTTTGTGATTCGTGCTGGTTCAGATACTGAGGTTTTGTGGAATGATGCCAGGCATTTGAAGCCTGATCCAGTTTACAAGCGTTCAGTGAGTTGATATTTTATTTTATTATATTGGAATTTTTTTTCTGTGTTCATGTATTGCTGCTAGTGCTAGCCCTGAGTGTTCATCTATGTTTTTTAATAATAGTTTTGGACAGAGAGTTTTGTGCAATGGTCCCCACTGGGCACATACTTGGCAACAGTTCACAGGCAGGGTGCACAAGTTTGGGGAGGTGCTACAGCATTCGACCGTCTTATGCGTTATGCTCATCCTCAGGTTTTCGGAGCTTCATTTTGGTTTGTTGTTTGGTACTTTGATTCTGTATTTGTTATTTGCACTTAAAAAGATTATGTAATGTTTATTATAGGTGAAGCTAATTGATTTTTCACCTGGTGAGAAGTACTTAATAACTTATAGCAGCCATGAACCCAGCAATCCTCGAGATATTAATGTGAGTATTCCTCTTTGTTTATTGTTTGATTCTGAGTTGTTCACGGTCCTCTCCTAACTAGTATGTACTTTTCTTTTGTTAGAGGGTCGTGGTAAATATATTCAATGTGAGGACCGGGAAAGTGATGAGGGATTTTAAAGGAATTGCTGATGATTTTACTGTTGGAGGTGCTGGTGGTGTCACTGGGGTGTCATGGCCTGTTTTCAAGTACAAATCTCTTTTTTCCTTCGTATACTTTTGTATCTAGCTTTGATGTGATATCGTGATGTGAGTATTTTAGAATTTCTTGATAGCCTGATGCAGTAATACATTCATGTTATATTTGCAGATGGAGTGGTGGAACAGATGACAAGTATTTTGCAAGGATGGGGAAAAATGTACTTTCGGTATATGAGACAGATACATTTTCTCTCGTTGACAAGAAGTCCTTAAAGGTTGAAAATATAATGGACTTCAGCTGGTCTCCAACTGATCCAATTATTGCACTCTATGTTCCAGAGATGGGGGGTGGTAACCAACCTGCTAGGGTAAGTTTATATTTACCATGCCCTTTTTTGTTATGGATTGCAGTTTTGTTTTACTTTGTTATTTTAACTCATTTCTGTTGATTTTTCATCAGTGATTTAAATTCGAGTTCTTTGATGTACTTACAGGTAAGTCTGATTCAAATCCCAGGCAAAGAGGAACTTAGGCAGAAGAACCTTTTTAGTGTCAGTGACTGCAAGATGTATTGGCAAAGCAATGGAGATTACCTTGCTGTTAATGTAGACCGTTATACTAAAACTAAAAAAAGCACATACACAGGATTTGAGCTCTTCCGTATAAAGGAACGTGACATACCCATTGAGGTTTTGGAGCTTGAAAATAAGAATGACAAGATCATTGCGTTTGCTTGGGAGCCAAAGGGTCACAGATTTGCAATTATTCATGGTGATAACCCTAAGCCTGATGTAAGCATTTACTCTATGCGGACCGCTCAGAACACTGGCCGGGTGTCAAAGCTCACTACTTTGAAAGGCAAGCAGGCGAATGCTCTGTATTGGTCGCCAACAGGTCGCTTCATCGTATTAGCTGGGCTGAAAGGCTTCAATGGGCAGCTGGAATTTTACAATGTTGATGAACTTGAAACCATGGCTACAGCTGAACATTTTATGGCTACGGATGTTGAATGGGATCCAACTGGAAGGTATATGTTAATTCAGGAGAGTTTTGATATTGCTAGTTAATCACCAATTATGGGTTAATCTTTTTAACTTTTTAAGATAAATCTATGATAATATTTGCCATAGTTATTAAAAATCTTATTATGCAAGTTATCATGAGCTTTTATTGTCTTATCGGTTATCCTTGTTATCCTGCAGATATGTTGCAACTTCTGTAACTTCAGTTCATGAAATGGAAAATGGTTTCAATATATGGTCTTTCAGTGGCAAGCATCTCTATCGGGTACTGAAGGATCACTTCTTTCAGGTAATTTTATTATCTTTTGCAATGCTCCTTTGTTCAATCTATGCTTTAATAAGAGCATAAGCTAATTACTTTATGTCCTGTTTTGATTATTCCATGATTTTATACAGTTCTTATGGAGACCAAGGCCACCATCTTTCTTGAGTGCTGAGAAAGAGGAGGAGATTGCAAAGAGCTTGAAGAAGTATAGCAAGAAATATGAAGCCGAAGACCAAGACGTATCGGCGATGCTAAGTGAGCAGGAGAGGGAGAGGCGTAGAAAGTTGAAAGAAGAATGGGATAAGTGGGTGAGTGAATGGAAGGGGTTGCATGAAGAAGAGAAGTTGCAGAGGCAAAATCTTAGAGATGGAGAAGCTAGTGATGAAGAAGAGGAATACGAGGCAAAGGACATACAAGTTGAGGAAGTTATCAATGTAACTGAAGAGGTAGAAGTAGAACATGCTCAAGAGCGAACCAAAGCTTGAGCTTTCCTTTGCCAGATTAATTTTTGTAGAAGCCATCTAATTTGTAATTTTTTAAAATCTGTTTATCGTATAAAAGAGAAATGAAGTTAGTTTTCAATGTCAATTTTTTAACCAATAAATTAGCCAACAAAAAATAGAACATCCGTAATCACTATTTATAGAACATCCACAATGAAAGTTATATAATATATGAAACATAAAACAACTAACAATCAGTCAATTTTATATTTTTTAGAAACAGAACATCCCAAACCTAAAAATAAAACATCCATTTAATGATCAATTGAAAAATGAAGTTTTTGATGACGTTCATGTCGTTACGAAATTGGGTGTACGTATAATATTGAGATCAAATCAAAATTAAATTATGAGAATATTTTGCTAGTTGGAACGGATAACCACAGGGGATTGAAAAAATGAAAACCTTACTTTTGTTGGGGGGGGGGGGGGGGGGGGGG
>JASCZI010241658.1:370585-388901 GCA_036250425.1 Stylosanthes scabra
AACATGTATAGAACGCTGTCCTGGCGCAACCCAACGTCGTGGTTCAAATGCAGAATCTTGGATATACCCCTGCTCAAGAAAATGGCACAATAATAACAAGATTATGTTGGGATAAAAATTCCCCAGAATGTAGGCACGCATTTATTAAACTAACCTTATAAATAAAAGAATTTTTTCAGTAATAAATTTATCATCTTGAGAGAAAAAAATCAGTGCCTTTTCCTAATAAATGATTCAATGCTTGATGTCATAGGACCAAAAGAGTTAATTACTTGCTTAAACTATTCCATCGTTTCTTCTTTCATACTTTTCTTACTTTCCCCCTTTGAAAGTGTAGTTCAAACTAAGGAAACTGAGAGTTAAATAATCATGTGAAGTACAAAATTAAATCATTCCTTAGCTTGTACCAAACAGCTTAAGCTTTCAAATAAACTACTTCATTGGCATTATCAAAGATTTAAAGTAATAAAAATATTAGTAAAGGCTACCTGTAATTTGCGATTTATTCCCAGAGTATGCAGGGTTAAATTACAAACAGCCCACTTCCGCCTTTCAGATAATTGCCCTTCATGTTTCTTAGGATATTTAAGAAAGAGGTGACAGCTCACTACATACTTAAGAACAGAATCTCCTAGCAACTCAAGACGTTCCATTGAAAACTTTTCACAACATCTTAATGTTGTCAGTGCTTCTAGAATCTATCATTGGAAAAAAAGAAAGAAAAGAAAAACAAAAAAAGCATAAGATTATCATAATGATTAATGAAAAAGAATAAAATAAACTCAGTATCTTATCCTCATATTCCAATCATGTTAGACAAACCAGAGAGCTAGGTATGTTGAAATTGCTAGTCTGACCAATCTCTTGTCTAAGCTGACTTGACAACACGAGGGATTCAAGACGATGCATCAATGATGGTAGCAAGTACATTGACTTCAAAACATGTCTTTTAACATCAAGAATAAATAAAAGCTCGGGTGGAATATGAACATGAGCTGGCATTTTGCTGTTTGCTGGGCCAATTTGCTTCTCATCTGTGGAACTCAGAATGTGTTATAATCAGAATTCATAAATTTAAACTTAGCACACATGCATGGCTAGCACATTTTTAATTTGTTACAACATTATAAATATATGGGGAAAAAAATTTCATGATTTAACAATTTCCCTCGGAAGTTTTGAAATTTAGCAGTAATATGATTTGAAAAACCCAATTTCCCCGAGTTTTAGGTGGACTATGGAGGATAAAAATGGAGTTCAAAATTTCATGGATGAGGGTTCATTTAACATTCATGAAACTTTACTACTCATTTGGGTATGTTTTTATGTTCGAAAAAAGAAGCAATGCTTCTAATGATTACAGTCTCTCGGACTGAGTTGTTAGGTAAAAATGTGCAATGCTGGTATTTAATGTAAGTTTAAATGAAGATTCCTTTGATGCAAAGTGCAGCGAGATAAACTTCAAACAGAATTAACTGACCTTCCTCATAGAAATTCAAAAGAACATTGTGTGCATTATGACTTTGCTTCAAACGCAATAAATGTTGTCGGGGATGTTTCATAGCAATCCCATACCTGACGAAGATCACCAATGTTTAGGGAACTACATGAATAATCCATGAATGGAAAAGCAATAAAAGCAAGGGAAAGAGAAAATATGGATGTAATTGTAAAGCAAATCAGGCACCTTTTCTTGTAGTAGTCTGCGAAGGTAATGTGGTTCTCCGGAGACTTTTCATCATTTCCATCAAACGGACTTTCAGCGCATAGGTTGTTATCTGCTTCAAGAATGCAATACATTCTCCCAGTGTGAATGGCCAACACAACCCGGTTCTTTATACTGTTAGCATCAACTACACAATTAGCAAAGTGAATTTTATCTGTGCCTTCACATTCCTCCTTCGATGAATTGGTATCACAAGGCGACACAATTTTACTGCCACCATCACAATCTCCAGCAACCGATGAAAACATGTTCCTTAAAAATTCAACAGCAGAAGCACAAGAACTTATACCGGACCAATTTATTTCTAAAGATCCTTTACATTCATCATTCCCTTTTTGTAGCGGTAGAAGCAAATAGAAGTGTGGACTCCACAGTGATTTTGTGTCTATCTGAAGTAAGAATTCCTTTACTCCTTTTACTGATTTGGACCAATGAACCAATCTCCCAAACAAACCATTGAAAAAAACCTCATGGAAGCATTTCGCATACATAACCTGGTAGATAACAGACAACAAAGCATCAAGTTAAACCTTCAGAGGAACAGTGATATATTCAACAATGGATTAGATATTATTTCCAAACCTGTTCAGCATTCAAATCAACATGCCCACAGAAAGATAAGGAAGCCTTTACGGTCTTTTTGATCAAATAAAGATCTAATTCAATATTTCCAACATCGTCGTCAAACTTTGACTCAATCAGGAGTACAAATCCTGAGAAAATTTCACTGACAATGCTGCATTTGAAATCAAATCTATAGGCATAAAATTTGGCTCCATCTAGTTTGTCTTCAATTGTACCACATAATGCTTGAATGCTGGCTGTGCCATGTAATTCTTTTCTTCTAGTGGTTCCTGCAAATGCCAAAAGCAAAGCAGAATTGAAATAAGGCAGATTAAGAAGTTAATTAGTTTTGATGACAAACAAAAATTTGTGTGACCCAGTGCAAAAAGCCAAAAATACCAACCATGCTAAGTGCACACAAAAAATCAGCTACCCGCGTAAAATATATGTTGGAATACGAAATATAGATGGAAGTGTGTGAAACAAGACGTAAATATATACAAATACAAGGTAGCTGATTTTTTGTGTTCACAAAGCATTGCACAACAAAAATATATGTATGTTGTAATAAATGAAACAACTAGCACATCATAGTAATACTCTGACATGCTCGCATTTTAGTTTACCAAATTAAAAAGGACTCATTCATCATGGCTCAAATAGTTATAGTTTAGCAACTCATTTATCCACAATGATTGAAATATGTCAAAAAATAACTTTGAGTGCCCAATAAGGGGAATGCCTAATTAATTTGGATAACTTTCTCCATCATAAATGTAGCTTTCAATTGTAGAGAACTTTTGGCATAAAGGCAAAGCATTGTGCCATTGTTGAATAAAAGGTAAAAATGGCATCTTTCCAAAAGCTACAATTTTAAGCTATTTCTTGATAAAATCGTAAGTTAAAAAATTAATCATAAAGTTACTTAAGCTTTCTCCCACTCCAACAAATAATAAAATACATCATCTCATCCTTTGGTAACTCACGATTCCAAATTTCTGATTTTATACATTCAAAATAAAACATAAATTCTTATGATCCCCTTTTCAGTGCACATATCCAAACACCAAACTGATTTTTGTGAACTAGTCAGTTTTTTTATTCCGACAATTAATCCAAACACATACTAAATGGAAAATGCAGGGCCTGCATACAGATTGCAAAACACAAAGACTTGACCATCAGATCTGAAAGTTGATGGTGATTACTTCAAAAAGGATTGTAGTTCAGAGGTGTGTCACTGCATTGTTTCCAATAAACAACTATATCATGACAGTTTCATAAATAATATATTTATTGCAGTATCTACTTCCATGCCACCATAAAAAGATGCCTCATAAGGTAGCTCTTGCCATCACTACATTGTTGAATCTTTTAAAGGATATCCAAAACATGCATACATACTACAAAGATATAAGTTTTTTTTTTTACCAAGTACATACTTGCAAACGATATTCATAAGTTTATGTTAACTGTAGTTGCAAATTGATATCGGAAATATATTCTAGCAGAATTTACCATCAAAGGTAGTAAATTACTTAGCAAAGAATTTATACCTGCACCTGAACCTGAACCAGTACCCAATTCTTTGTTTTGCACACTATCTTCAGCTTCTGGAGGCTCTTCAGTGAAAGGGACAAGATGATCATTTAAGGCATGCATTTGATGCAGCTTCTTACAAGCTTCTAAACAGACAAGATTCCTTGCCAAACGGACATCTTTACCTACGGCACCGACTATTGTTTGGAAAGCCGCATTAGGTGGTAATGTTAATTTACACTTGTAAGCCCCTTCCAAAGGTAGGAACTCAAAATTGGGCTTTGCACGGGAGTACCTAAGAGAGAGAATAAAATTCAAATTGCGTTCATAACTTTTGACTTTTTTCTTGGACACTAAAAATTATGAGGTTGTTTGTAAATGATATGCTTGAAGAAGTTAAAAAAACAGAACACAAAAATAGGATAGGTTCATACTCATCACATGGGAGCTTTTCACAATATCGATTTAAAAGACTAACACTTGAATCCAAGGTGACTGACGCTCCGGTAGACTCAACATAGTATACATGTGATTTCACTTCCGTAATCACCCTTAAATTAGAAGCATCATTTTCTTTATATATAGCCGCTTCAGTCATGGATCGCTCACTCCTGATGATGTCAAACAGTTTATTTCTTTGATCAATGTTTCCCCTGTAGATACAAAAGTGTCAAGCCGTCAATACAATTTGAAAAGACCTTTAATTTATTTTTTTTACATAAAAAGGGAAACAATATTAACAAACATCCTCAAATTACAAAAGATTATTAACGATTTAATGGAAATTTCTGCGGACGATGCATTAAAACTGTGTTCATAGGAAAAAAAAGGAAATTCCCAAAACAAAATAACCTCTATGTATGTCACATGGAGAGCCAAAAGAATTAGGATACACACCTCTCCAACATGACAATAAATTGGGAGCTATCCTGCCTAGATCTTCCCCGAGATTGGACATAACTGCGAACTGTCTTCGGTATGTCAAAACGTATCACACATGAGCACTTCGGCACATGAATTCCTTCCTCAATTACGTCAGTAGTAAATAATATATTGACCTAAAAAGAAAGGATTAATAATCTATTATGAACTTTCAAAACCAACATTTATGAGAATTTTGCTGAAAAAGTGAAAATAGAGGAGGCTTTGCTAAAACTTGGTTAATATGACGCAGTGAACAAGTACCTTTCCAGAACGAAAAGAATCCAATATTTCCTTCTGCTTCTTAGCATTCAGTGAACCAGCTGAGGTATTGTTTCCGGTTAAATAGGAAACCGTGAAATGAGATATTTGTGGAACTTTCTTTATAAATCTTTCAATCACTTTTGCTGTGATGATTCTTTCAACAAAAACAAGGCACAATACCTCACACGAATCTCTGCAAACATAAAGCATGACAGATTATCAAAACTTTTATGACAGGTGATACGACTTCAATGCAGAAGAAAACTAATTATATGACAAGTACAACGGATCCATTGTTCCATACCCAAATGATTGGATGAGTTTAATAAGTTCAAGCAATTTGGGAGATAAGTATCCCAAGTCTACTGCCTTTGAAAAATCAAAATCAAGCTCTGGAATCTTGTTATCATCTGAAGCAACAATAATTAAAGATTAGATGCAGAGACCATACATATGAAAATGGACAAACAAACATAGCATGGTATCATTTATTCAAATGCAGTCCAAAAAGTAATGTAACATTTTCATGGATAGCGACTGGATGAAAAACTAATGAGCTCTGGAATCTTCTTGATATAACAATGTCAATACAATTACTATATTAGTATCAAAGTGAGTTTGCCATAAACAAATGAATTATATGAAAATGCATACCAAGAGAGAGGGATTTTTCAACTATTTGCATGACTTCATCAATGAATGCTTTGCACTGGCTAAAACCTTTTCGGTAAACTTCACACTCTCCTTCAACCTTGGAGAAACTTTCATGCCATATTTTAACAGCCTGCATAAATATTGACAATTTATTAGAAAATATAAGAAACAATGAACATGATTGATGAAAAAAGAAAGGCTGCATTTTTCTTTAGGGCATAATTTTTCTTTACGGTTTACACAATTTAAGATTGTTTGATAAGCACCTCATAAGCACATAGGAGGCCAAGATCTTCAAGGCAATACAAGACTTTTGCAAGTTCATTAGACATCCGCTTATGCAGCGTCTTTAATTTATTCTCCACATCCTTATAGTTACTTTCAATTGAGCTTTGCAATTCTGATAGCAATGCAGCAGACTGTCCAACAAGAATAACTTCAGTCAGTATGCATTAATGTAAGAAGATAATGACGGTGAACATAGTCATATACATGTAAAATGAACCAAAAATACCTTGGACCACAAGTCTTCAATCTTTGGCTTCAAACTCAAAGCAGGGAATTGTGCCTGGTCATAATATCTACAACTTTCTTTTGCAGAAGGTATATATACTTCCATCTCAGTCCTATCTTCTACAGTATATCTCTAAAGAAAAAATGAAAATCTATTAAACTTTGTTTTTTTTTTTTTGAAAAGATAATTAGTCATGTGCACACTCATGGAAAAAATTATCAAGTCAACATCAAGAAATCAGTAATACCCACCCGAGAATCCAAGATACTTTCAAGTTCTGATATCTGACCCTCACAATCCACAGTAGAGGAGACACCTAACAAACACATAAGACATAATGATCATCAACATCAAGAAATTACTAACAGTATACCTGAACGGTCAGGGACACAAAAATGTTACCTTTTTTACCCACAGGTGATGCTGTCATTCCAAAAATTTTAGGCTTTTCATCAGCTTTGTGATAGAATTCCTTTACAGTACAGGCAATAAAAACATTTGTAAATATATTCTGATCACCAAATAGAGAGTAACCGAAAACGGCCAACAAAGAGAAAAACATGTATGATGAAGGAAATATAACTCACCTTCATTACTTTTGCATACGGATGGTTACCAGTTGCTCGATGACACTCATCAATAATCATCAAGCATACTGATTCTATCTTCAAGAAAGCCTTTCTTAGGGCATCCAAAAGAAGCTGGGGTGTCATAACCATTACCTATATAAAACATCAGATACCACTGTTATAATAACCACAAGCTAGGTCAATTTGTAAAACATGTCATGGAGATTTGAGATCACACCAGAGGCCATTCAAAGATTCACTTTAATATGAAAATTCATTGAATTTATAAGTAAAAGTTCATTTTTTCCTGTGATCATTGAATAACAAAACTTTCAATACATGCCATAAGGCCATCACAAGCAAAAAATAGCACAATAATAAATGAAGATGAAATCAACCATGAGTGAAGGAAGACAAACAAAAGCAGCATTGTAATTATAGTATTCCAAGAATGTGATAAAAAAAAAATACCTCATTTTCACTGATTTCCTTCTCCCAGACATTTAAATCCCATGCATCCACTCCTTTTGCCCCATAATACTCCTGAACTTGAAAATCCGTAAGATCTTTTATATTCTTATATTGCTGCAAGATGAAAACGAAACAACAAATAAATTTAACCTGTGACTGTATTCAAACCAAGAGAGAAAAAAAGAAAAACCATCAAAAGGGGGGAAGAATCTCGGAGAACAAGCCTGGTTGACAAGATGAACGGTTGGAGCTAAGAAGATAATCAACTTTTTGGCGCCACCGGACCTGACAGCTTCACCAATGCTTTTTATAAGCAACACAGCTATCAAGGTCTTACCAGCACCTGTATCTAATACTGCTATTGTATTCCTCTTCTTTGCAACTTCAAATACTTCTAATTGATACCTGTAGTGAAAACAAGAACCCACAATAATACAAATATATGCAAGGTTACATTTACATTAGTACATTACCATCATCAAAACAAAGAAATGGCAAGAAACAACAAAGACTCTAACTTTAATGAATTATGACCATTCTGCTAAGACCCTAAACCACAAACCATGGAAAAATAAATGCATACATGAAACTCTGCAGCATTACCCCACATGAAACATCAGAATAAAAAATAAGGGTTAAACAAACAGGAATGAAATTAATTATCTAATTAAACAGAGGGGGAAAAAAATCAGACCCAAGAAAGAGAAAAGAAAAGGAGGTATTCATGCAAGGTTACATTACCATCATCATCAAAACAAAGAAACGGCAAGAAACAACAAAGACTCAAACTTTAACGAATTATGATCATTCTGCCCAAGACCCTAAACCACAAACCATACAAAAGTAAATGCAGGCATGAAATTCTGCAGCATTACCCACATGAAACACCAGAATAAAAAAGAAGCGTAAAACAAACAGGAATAAAATTTATTATTTAATTAAACAGGGGGGAAAGAGACTAAGACCCCAAAAAGAGAAAAGAAAAGGAGGTACCTTCTAGGGTCCATGGTGTGGGGTGTCTCGGAAGGGGGTGGTTCTGATTCTGATTCATCAGCAGGAGGTTTTGTGAATAAGTGATCAAAGGTTTGTTTGGGACAAGGTTGGTTCTGGTTTGATGAATCCATGTTGAAGAGAGAAAATGAAAAAGGGAAGTAAATTTGGCAGAGAAAATAAGAAAAAGATTGAAACTTTATAAGTACAAGATTAATGGGTAACGGAAAGCAGCAACATCGTGGACAGGCAAAACAGAAAAGAGAGCAGTGAGCTTAGGAGTGTGAAGAAGAAGTGAAAAACTGAACTCAAGTGAACTTCTTGACCACGTGTGAGTCAAATATTTATACAAATAATAATTATAAATAAAATAAGAGAGAGAGAGATAATACAAGTGAAAGAGGTCAAAGTTGTTTTGAAGCGTTCCGTTGAAGCAAAAAAAACATGCACAAGCACAAATTATATTCTTGTCCTTGTCATCTAAGACACGTGATACCATGGACTTGTGCGTGTGAACTCTTCTATTAGAATTTTAAGTTTTTTTAAAGATTTGATTTCGATGTACTTGCCAATTTAAAAAAAAAATTGTTACGGAGAAGGAATCGAGCTAATAAATATAATTACAGAAATTTTGAATGGTAAATCGAAAAAAAAATATATTATTATCTTTTTATTGTTTTTCTAATATTAGTTACGAAATTTTTAAAAGAAAAATCAAATATTAAAACCATGAGAAATAATGAATCAGAATTGATATGCACATTAATTGCAAAACATTAATTGCAAAATTGTTATGTAATTAAATATTTAGATTTGTAAGGCATTAAATTTAGTCAATAATTTGGTTTTAAAAATATCATAATTAGAATTGATACTAAAACTACCAAAAAAATTTTGGACATTGATAAACTACCAATAAAAAAAATAAGTTTTCTATTTATAAAATATATGCTTTATTTAACAAAACTATCCAAATGAAATTAATAAATTATTGACATTTGGTAGTTTTTAGTGATTTTTTTGGAATCAATTTTTTATGAGTAAAAAACTTATTTTTATGATTAGTTTTATTAGTGCATGTATTATTTATGGGTAGTTTTAGTATTTTTATTACAATTATGCTATAAGTACATTTTTTTTTTCCAATCAAGTCAAATGAATTTTGCCTATTCTCACCCTATGCATACAAATAGAAAATTAATACTAGAACTAACAAAAAATTTAAAAGCAAAAGAACAGGTTTTAAAACCTATTTATGTCAACTATATAAAACATGTTCGTTGTACATATAAATTTCTGTTCGTTTTTAGTAAATAGTCCTCACATGAACAGTAAACGCGTGAACTAGCAGTGAGCATGGGTATGGGTAGTCCAATTATCCGATCAAAACCAAATCAATCTGATTATATCGGTTTCATATCTATTGGGTAATCGGGTATAATGGGGTCTAATCCAAACAACCCGACCTTAATCTGTTCGGGTATTGGTTTTGATATACCCAAACCAACCTGATTACCCAATTAGGTTTATATTAATTTTAAAAATAATAAAATATAATAATATATGTATAATTTTATTCTTCCTAACTCAAATTATTATATTTATAGTCATTAAAAAATTTTATTATATTTATTAAAGTATAAATTTGATAATATATTACTTTTTTATTAATTTTTTATTATTATTTATTATTGACATAAACACTTTTCTTATAATTTTTTAAAAATTTTTTTTTTCTTAATCGGGTATCCAATTAATCAAACCAATCCAACCCGAATTTAATCTTTTCGGTTTGGTTCGGATTCACTTGCTAAAAATCTCAAATCCAAACCAATTAAAATTTCATCAGTTTGGTTCCTATTTTCCTTCAAACCTGAACCAACCCAACCCATGCTCACCCGTAGCGTAAACAGTAACAATTTTATTGAACTTAGTTGGAAAAATTAGGTATACGTCTAGAATTATTATTTTTTTTAATATATAATTTTTTTACAAGACCTAATATATAATTAAGAATATGGAACTTAAAAGCACTTTGTGATTAAACTAATTACTAAATGAAAATATTGGGCATATAATATTTTTACTTATTTATTTGTATTTCGGTTAAGGTTAAGGTAATGCTATTTGAACCAGTGGTTTTGGTCAATCAAGTGCAACCAAGTGATTTATTTCTATGCTAAATAGAATATTATTTCGGTGTTAAATAGTATAAAAAAGTGCACCTAAATAAAATTCTATTTGACACCGAAATAGTCTTCTATTTAACATAGAAAAATCACTTTTTTTTCACTTGGTTGGCCAAAACCACTTGTTCACGTGGAATTACCTTAAGTTAATGGTAATACTAATCAAAATTTCTTTTTACACCCAAAAGGTTAATTTTAAAAATTTTCCATAGAATCTCAATGTTTCTTGAAGGTTATTTATGTGGTTATGATTAAGAAAGACCTATACTGAAAATAAGTAAATAATCCATGATTTTTAAGTATTAACTACTTAATCTCTACACTATAATTTATTGAGCGTGACTCGACCATAGCAAATTATTCTGTATAAACTCAATAAATTTTACAATAATGCTAAATAATTAATAAAAATTCAGTCCAATAATTTAAATTAAATATTTTATTTTTTTTAGATTTTGAATATTCTATTTCTATGTTTCAGATATTCTGTTTTTAAAAGATATAAAGTAAAGTTGGCTGATTATTAATTGTTTTAAGTTTCAAATATTTTATAACTTTTATTGTAAATGTTCTATAAATCGTGATTATGCATACTCTATTTTTTATTAATTGATTTATAATTAAAAAAATATTAGTTACATATACTTTCTCTTCATTTTATTTAAAATTCAACTTCAAGACTAGTACATTTTCTAAAATCATGATTGTCTGTTATGATCACTATCATAATATGTTATGATCACTATCATAATAGTTCAAAAAAATTGATTTATCATATCTCAAGTACCACCAGTCCTTTCTTAGGGTGAGTTTGGTAAAGCTTTTTGATCAAATGCTTCTATTTTTTTAGAGTAAGAGCCATTTTTTACGTTTGGTAACTCAAAAAGCGAATGAGCTTTTGCTCTGACTTTTGGGAGCTGGGGTGCTTTTGAGAGCACTTGTGGAGTAGCTTTTCAAAGCTCGCTCTGACTTTTCAAAAAGCAAAATGACACATTAACCTTAAATTTTAATAAAAATTCATATTTACTAAACACTATATATGTGACTCATGTTTATTGAGAGCCTATTTTGAGATGTTTTATCAAACGACTATACGATGACTTTTTTTTAGAGTTTAAAGAGCTCAACCGCTTTTTGAGAGCCACAACATTACCAAATCGACTCTTACCCAACCAAAGTCATACAAGTCAGAAAACTATTCAAATTAAATCCTTGATGGCTTAAGTTTGTTAACGACGGAAGATTATTTTTTTATTTTTTTAAATAAGATTTATTTTATTTATAAATAAACATTTTTTTTGGTACATTTTATAAATAAACCTTAATTCTTAAAGTATAGAACACATAAAAAATACTATGAAAATACAAGTATAGAAAAATATTACATAACTTTTATTAAGAGTAATCTTAAAGCGTTATAATATCTCTAAAAGTTGTATGGAAAAGCATATATTGAAAATTATTTTGTTCTTTCCTTATTATTTACAACAAAAATCATATTTGCTATTGAAACATTGGATATTCTAAATTTGGACATGTTTAGAATTTTTAAAAAAAGTTATCGACTTTTCTTTCTTAGAAGAACATATGTTAACAAAATCATTTTGATATATTAAAATCTTTAAAAATAAAAATACAATGCCATCCTTAATTTATTTATAAAAATATCTTTTGAGTTTCATTGAGTACAGCTATTATGCAAATGAAAGAATATGCAAGAAAACTATATGCCATGTTGAGCTAGGACTTAAATTCATTTATTCTTTGTTGTGGTATTCACAGATACACCCCTGAGATATACGTATCAGACTCTAATATGTATAGCAAAAAAAAAAAAAAAAACATTTGCAACAACACCTTTGACTGCACTATGGAGTAGTTATGGATGGCGTGGATCTCATGAGCCTTTAAGCTATTGCTAGCTTCTTATTCTGATAATTATAATATAGAGAGCACTCTCTTTTCATCTTATTCTATGTCAACAAATGCACATTCTGTATCAGTGACAGACCCTTCTAGCTTAATCCTCTTCAAACCATACTCCAGGACTCCAGGTTATTAAGCTTATTCATATGATCTATCTCCAGCTACAAACATGACAACCTTGTCCTTTACATCTATCCAACTAAATCCAGGATCCTTCTTCACATTTACAGGTTTCATGATATTTCTAGCACTTGTTGCATCTTCCCATTGGTTGGCAGCTTTATAAATATTGGATAGAAGAACATAAACTGCTGAATCAGATGGGTCCAAGGTAAAAAGCTTTTCTGCTACACGTTGCCCCATGTCTCTGTCTCCCTGAATCCTACAAGCATTTAACAGAATCCTATACATTGATGCAGAATCTTCAAAGGGCGTTGATAAGATCAAATTTTCAGCTTCCTGTATACGCCCTGCACGGCTAAGGGCATCGACAAGATAAGAATAGTGCTGAATCTCTAGCTCAATTCCATGGTCTCTCTGCATTGAATGAAAAACTTCATAAGCTTCAGATATCAAACCAGAATAACTACAAGCAGAAAGGACCCCTTTAAAAGTAACTTTGTCAGGCATTGCACCCATAGATTTCATATCTTCGAAAAGGTACAGAACTTCCTTTCCACTTCCATGTTGAGCTAATCCAACTATCATGGCATTCCACAAGGCAATACTCTTCACCTTCGTTCTTTTAAACAGGCGATATGCAGCTTCTATGTTCCCACTCTTGGCATACATGTCTACAAGTGAGGTAATGACATAAGGATCCAAAGCATAGTTCAACTTTATAATATCTGCATGAATCTGCCTTCCCTGTTCCAATGATGTTAGAAGAGAGCTATCCTTTACAAGGGTAGCAAAGGTATAGTTATCAGGTTGCACCCCAGCAAGTCTCATCTGCCAATATGTAAAGAGTGCGCGCTTCTCATATCCATTTTCGACACATCCTGATATCATAGTTGTCCATGCAACGTCATCAGGGAAATATATCTCACTGAAAACTCTGCATGCACTTTCCATCTCTCCACATTTTACATACATGTCCAGAATACAACTTATGACAAACAAATCAAAATTAAAACTCCTTTTTATAGCAACTGCATTAATTTGCTTCCCTTTTTCGAGTTCCACCAGGCATTTGACGGCTTCAGCTGCGTTTGCCAGAGTAAAGGGATCTTCCTCCTCACCATTTTTATGCATTTTAATGAAAAGCCCCAATGCTTTGTGATAGCTGTTGCTTACCATATACCCATGCATCATAGCATTCCAAGAGGCCAAATCAAATCCATCTTGGTCATGAAAAAGGAATTCCGCCTCTTCTATATTTCCACTCTTTGAATAGACATCAATTAATGATGTTGAAATAAATGAATCAAAGATGATACCAGCTTTTATTGCATAAGTATGAATCAGTCTAACAACATAGAAACACCCTTGAAGAGAAGAGCAAGCCCTCAAAACACTTGCAATGGTGAATTCATCTGGCGATAGGCCACTCTGAAGTAAATTAACAAACAATCTTAAGGACATTTCCTCTGAACCATTCAGTGCACAACCAGATATCATTGTGTTCCATGATATAACATCCACTTTCCTCATTTGACTGAACAGTACTAATGCATATCTTACGGAACCTGCCTTCATGTACATGTTGAGAAGGCTATTTGCAACAGATAAACCTCGATCATACTCCAACTTCACAACAACACCATGAATCTGTTTTCCCATATTAAGATGCTTTATACTCACAACCACAGATAGCATTACAAGTAATGTCATGCTGTCATATGCTACCTGTGATTTGATCATATCTGCAAAGCAATCAATCGCTTTCCAAGTCTGTCCAGCTTTGAGATACTCCCCACAATGTCTTGTTCCACATGACAACTTCCGGATCAACATCAAATTGAAGCAACTTTGTTGCATAGGCTCGAACCTGCATCAACTGCCACTCCAAATCGATTCTAGGAGCACCCAAAAGAACACTACGTACACTGGTGTCATCAGGTCTTAACCCACTCCTATGAAACGCAGCAAAGAGAAGCAAAGCTTCATCCTGAAGACCCATTTTAACATAAGCTCTGATCATGACATTCCACAAGATCGCATCCTTCACGGGAATCCCATCAAACAGAACACGGGCCTCTCTAATCCTTCCAAATTTGGCATAAATGTTCACCAAAGCTCCAGCTACAAAGACGTCCCATTCCAACCCAATCTTAACAGCATACCCATGAAGGGTCTGAGAAGCCCATTCCCAGCTACAGAGCAGAGACATCTTGAGCATAGGGGGCCAGAGTGTGACGACTGGTAAAGACAAAAGACTCCCTGAGAAGACGAAAAAGTTGAAATCCCTCTCGAGCATTGTCAGTATCAGCATCAGTGGCTCGGGCATACGCAGAGAGAATGGCGTTCCAAGTGATGAGGCCTCTGTGGGGCACAACGTCGAACAGTTGGCGTGCGGCAGAGAGGGAGCCGCGTTTGGAGTACATGGTGATGAGGTTGTTGGTGATGAAAGAATCATGGTGGTAGCCGGAGGTTATGACGGCGGCGTGGACACACTTTCCGAGGATCAAGTCGGAGGTTGCGGCGGAGCGGCGGAGGAGGAGGTAAAAGCATGGTGAGAAGGAAGAGAGTGGCAGAAAGCACATAATGCAATTGGAAACTCAACATTGTTGATGATGGCAACTGCATCATCATCATCGTGATGATGGTGGGATTGGAAAGTCAATATTCTTGATGTTTCAAGAAGCACCGAAGCAAAGATTGTTGAGTATTTGGTTGGGTGGAAAAAAACAAAGAAGTTGATGGCACGCCAAGTTTGAAGAAGTGTAGTTGGTGTTATTGGCTTATTGCTTTGACTATAAACAGTTTAACAGGAAGCAGGTGAGGGATCAGAGTTCACAGGAGATCCTCTGTGGCAGTTTCGTGTCACTTGTCGTTACTCCTCTAGATTGCTTTACCGCCTTTACAGGCATCCCATATCCATGTCCACACTCTGACACTCCATTTGAACCGCAAGGTTTTTTCACAAAGCATCAAATTGTACTCATAGATTGAAAGAGTGTGCATGTTATGGAGTTATGGAGGTCACTAGTGATTTGGCAAGTACTAAATAATAAATAAAAAATGTTATTCACAAGTTCTTTTATTAAACATTAACTTTACCCCGTATAAAAATACAATAAAAAGTATAGATAACCAATAATTTTTTAATTAATAAATCAGTCAACAAAAAATAAAACATTTGAAACTACATAATGGAAGCTATAAAACATTCGAAACCTAAAACAACCTCAGCCAATTTTATATTTTTTTAGAAATAGAACATTCAAATCTTAAAAACAGAACATCCGAAACCTAAAGAAATAAAACATTCAATTAAGTTGTTGACTAAATTTTTATTGGTTACCTGATTGACAATTATTATAGGCGGACCACAAAAAGAAAAAGGTGGTTAATGTCTCAATCACCATATTTTTATACGGATGTCAATTTGGTATTTACTAAAAGAGTGCGTGAACCAATTTTGCCCATGTTTAACAAAGTTATCTATTATATATCAAATAAAAAGTCATTTAGATGTTAAATAGAAGTTAATTTTAAAGTTATTTTTTGTGTTGTTTAATATTAAAACATATTTTGTTTAACATAAAAATAAATAACTTAATTGAACTTGATTAACTAAAATAAATGTATAAATAATATTACATCATGAAAAAAGGTCAAACCGAAATTTACATAAGTAACTTGTTTTAATAAGGTAAAATATATTTTGAGGTAAAGTATAGTTTTTGTCATTAAAGTTTGCAAAAAGTTAAAAAAATATCCTTAAGTTTTAATTCGATTCAATTTTGTCTCTTATATTTTCGAATTGTATCAATTTTATCCCTGGCTTGATTTTACGTTACAACACTCTTAGATAACTAATGAAAATTCAGCCAACAACTTAATTAAATGTTCTATTTTTTTATGTTCCGAATGTTCTATTTCTTTAGATTTCAAATGTTCTATTTTTATTATTAGTTGTTTTAGGTTTCAGAGATTCTATTTTTAAAAAAGTTATGGATATTTTATTGATTTTTTTGTTATAAATAATAATTACGAATATTAATTTTTGGTGGGTTAATTATTGGTTAAAAAAATTAATATTTTAAAACTTTTCATTTCCATTAAATTGTGAAACTTGACGTTAGTGAGGTGGCTAACAATAATTGTGAAACTTGACGTTAGCTGTGAAATTAAATTGTTTTTCATTTACTTTAAAAATCTTATAATCATTATTAGAAAAATTTAAAAATTAAAATGTAAAAGATAAAAAACATTCACAAACTTTAAAACCAATTTTCTCCATCTCCTTCTTCTCTTCGTGGTTGTCTCCTAAAGAAAAATAAAAACCCCAAAATCATAAGGTGCATTTGATTTGCGTTTTTATTTTACTGTTTTTTATTTTTTAAATTTTATAAAAAAAAAGTAAAAATAATCAAAAAAAAATAAAATTTTATTATTTTTATTTTTTCCTTTACAAAATTCAAAAAATAAAAAACATTGAAAATTAAAACAAAAAATGAAAGAACAAACCAAACTTACCCGTATATAGCTTCTCAAAGATCAACATCACAAAAAAAGGCAATAGGAGAAGAAGCCTCATATACAATTATGGCAATTATGGGCAGTCTCAACTCTCACTGCGTTCATCTCCTTGAAACATTCCAAATGAAACAAATAACACTGTATTCAGCTTCGCTTCCTTTTATTCTTCTCCCCTTATTATTCACTATACTCACACATAATAATAATCACTCTTATGTTCTGTGAATCCAAATTCCAAGCATGTAATCAAGTGATGGTACTAATCATCATCAGTAGATAAGCTTTCCGTTCTACATCTTATCAAAATAGAGGTTCTATTGTGGACTCCCCAATTGCGTTAATATCACACTGAACAGACAATGGTGGAAGATGAGAAAGAAGAGATGAGAAAAGGGGTTTTGTGAATGTCCTTTTTAATTTTTGCATTTTAATTTTTTATTTTTTTTAATAATGATTATAAAAGGTTTATAAAAATAAACGAAAAAAAATTAATTTTACAGTCAACTATTATTAACCACCTCACTAACGTCAATTTTAATGATAAAATTTATGCTATTCGCAAATTTTTGATTAGTTTACAGTTACATCATTACAAGTATAAGCAAGTTATTAAATTTCAACATGGCTACTCTTATTGTTTTGGGTCAACAATCTCCTGTTGAAGATGCTGAGGCTTTCAAAGGTATCATATATATAATTTAAGAAAAATGATTCGGAGGACTAATGCTTAAGCTTAATTATAAGTCTAATTCTACTTAGAGAAATTTTTATATCTTTTACATTTTTAATATTTTTAAGAAATAACATTTATGATTGAGTTTTTTATCCTTTTAGATATTAGGCCTATAATTAGGCTTAAGTTTTAGGTCTTTCTATTACAACTCATAATTTAATACATTTTTAATTTATTTGTTGTACCTGCGATCCATTGATCCATTGATTAATCTTCATCTAAGTGTTTTGGTTTTACAATTAATATTTACAATAATGTTACACATTAAGTGATTTTGCCAACCAAGTCCAGCCAAGCTCCCTTCACACACGCGCTAGTTTCTCTCTCTTCATTACTGTACTTTTTTTTTCGTTTTCTCTTCGTCATAATAAGAAGAGAGGAGAAGGATGATGACAGTAGCGATGACGATGACCACGATGACAGCGATAACGACGGCGGCGACGACTGCGACGACGACGATGAAGACAGTGGCAAGAAAATTAAGAGAAAGAAGGATGAGAAGCGCAACAGTGACAAGAGGTGGAGAAGTAGCAGCAGCAGCAACAACAAAAGAAGAAGAACAAGAAGAAGAAGATGATGATGGGGAAGAAGAGAAAGTGGTGGAGCAGC